>JAMKCH010000815.1:0-38893 GCA_023653785.1 Ophioderma brevispina
ATGAAAAAAAAGTGTATAAGTGTACTTGCTTCATTATAAGTTACTCTAAATAAAGCCAATTTTGTTTACTAAATAATAATACCTACATATCTGCCAAATGTCATCAGCATTCTATGAAAAGAGGCAAGGATTTTATGTACATTATAGTATCCTATCACTTTTGTAAACAACCACATTAGTAATGGGGTTTCTGGCACAGAGGTAACAGTGAACTTGACACATACAGACAGCCACCCAAACCGCAGAGTCTAAGTCTAACATATGGAAAACCACAAACTGCTATCAAGTGTGATTATATTAGTCACTGGCAAATACTGGGAAATTCCCTAAATGCTGACGTGCAGAATGGCATGGCGGTGTATTCAAGTCGGGTCATGTCCACAGCAGTCACGTTCTGCATGTACAGAATTGAATGCACTTCGAAACACATCAATTTGAGAAAATAATCCTTGGACTGCAATTGTAAATAATATGGCATACACAGGAAGAATATAGGAAGAATGCACTTTATTTCATGAAATAAAACCTCTGGAAATCAGGAAAAGGCAACCAATCAAAATGAAGATTTTTTTATTTACAATAATTCACCTCTCCCTTATTTTGTCAAAGTTCTTAATTTAAGATTTCATATTCCTTTTGTACCTATTGATTAAAAAATATCCCCCTTTCTTTTCACTAGAGATGTGTGATTTCTTGGCAAACAAATTTTGTTATAACAGCCAGTCATACCTCAAAAGAGGACACTAAAAAATTAAGTCAAAAAACACTTGAAAATTTCCAAAAAAGCTTGATGAAAAGACTCCTTTTCCTGTACTGCCATGCTAATTAAGATCAGAACCACAATGTCAATTATAAAAAATCATTTTTTATAGATATTAGAACCAGTTTCAGCTAAATCACTTTGATGAGTCAGCGGTTAATTAAACAGAATTCCAACTATACCAGAATATCACTGAAAAATGAAGGCATGTGTAGTATGTGGTATTATTGCTTTAAAAGTGTTTTTGTTCCAAAAAATCCCCCAGAGTTAGCATAAAAAAGAGTTTTAACCTCAAAGTGCAAGTTCTGTTGCAAAATCCTTGTGTCCTATTTGAGCAACTGGATTTGGGTAGGAACATTATGTCATACTGTGCCACCACATTTAATAATGGTTACCAAAGCTGAAATATGGGCCACTCGCTATTCATGTTGTTTGGCATTGCTAAGGTATGACTTGCTATGGCAGATGCAGAGGGTTTTTTGAACCAATCCCATAATGCTTTGCAATGTGCTAGATATTGTACTGTATTAAACACATGTCAGTACTTGGAGATAAAAGTATTCAAGATGTTTAAGAACCACAAGATATTTTGTGATTATAGTAAAACTACTAGCTCTTTGTGGGCTAAAATGAGTTTAAAGTCAGGGATTTTGTGTTAAGAATATGATTTTTGTTGGATCACATGACCTTATTGAGGTGAAATTTCCCCCAAACTGGTGCATTCAGGGATAGATTCAATACACACACTGGGGCAGATGGCTACACAGCTTTGTGATATGTATTACTTGCAAATTAGCGGTTTCATGCTACATTGACTAATTGGTGGAAGTACGCTTGAAGTGTTTCAATGCCCCAGCTCTTGTCAGAGATACATGTGCATGTACTTGCATGTGCATTGTATATATATATATATATATATATATATATGGTGATAATTACAATACAAAACAGCTGTATGTTACAAGTTAACAGGAAGTGATTGAATGCCAAATTTCTTTAAATGATGATAGTGGTAATTTTAATGATCGTAATTTCAACAATAGAACTTTGTGCATAACAATAGCAATTTTACAATATAATCATTAAAATTTAAATTTTAACAATTGCTAAATAAACTACCATAATATTTTCATGCAGTAGTATTTATATTAACTATTAAAATATTATGTTAATAGCGCATTTATTAATATTTTTATATATATTATATAATCGGGGGGGGCATTATAATATGCAATATTAATACATCAAAGATTATGATTATTATTATTGCTATGCGGAAAAAGTAACTACCATAAGAAAATAAATTTTAGTAACTCCTTAATAAATAATAATTTTATTTGTGAACAAATGAATAATACACAATAAAATTACAACTATGGTAATAAATTACTAGTTAAGTACAGTCCTTTAAAATCATCAATTATTCTAAATTTTGAACATGTTTTCACTAGGACACAGAGAAATAACAAATTTTGGACTGAATATGCCACATATGCACTTTCTTTGAATGGAGGCTGATACGGGGATCAGCATCACGGGAAACTTAACTACTGGAGGTAGAGCTTAAGCAATATGATTCATGCTGCCTGCTATACTCTAATAAATCAATGCGGCATGTAGCACTTGTAGGGACCGAGCGTTTCCTGGAATCCGCACAATGGATTTTAGGGAGCTCTTAAAGGGAGGCAATGTGTTATTCAACCTTGCGCACGCCTTAGATGTTGTAATTTGTTTAATGAAGCGTTCAATACTTCAATTCAAAAATTTATAGGGTGGGTCAGTTCGTTATTGTCTCAGCAAAAAAAGATGCAAACAATTAAATTGAAGTGACTTTTAAGGGGTTTGGGTCAGATATAACTTCCGCCATAATTTCCTTTCAAAACTTCGTTTTGTAAATGTTTCATCGTATGATCGAAAAATTCAAGAAAAAAAATCGGGGGGGTCACCGTTTGTAACTTTGGAAGTTAAAACGATTACCAAAAATACACATTTTTCTCCAAAAAATTCACTACATAAAGTCTATGGAAAATATTTTTTCGGATGGCATTTTGGGTATAGCTAAAAATTTAGCCTATTGGTTTGTGATTTTTTAATATAAGTTGCGCACTCAAGCCGCCTTTATAATTAAAACAAAAAAATCATGGGTCACCGAGTACCCTTTCGAGATATTCATGCCGAAAATCGTTATTTTTCTTGAAAAAATGAACCCTTGCGACATCTTAGTGCGTACAGCCCGACAAAAAACGCAGAATAATAAGCAACGTTTTGATGGCGCGTGTTTCTGAGTGTTGCGTGACCAGCCGCGAGTATCGATGTTTTTTATTTAGGCCTTTAACATTCGCTTTGGACCCTTTTTTCTGTTATGTCGAATTCCGCAGTTTCGTGGTATCATACTTTTGGTTAAATCCTATAGTTCTGCAGGTTTGTGGATCAGGAGAGGCGGCATCACCCCGGTTTAGACCTCTTATGGGCCTTTAGGGTTTTGATAGATTTTTTGTCTAAAAGGCCGACATGTCAATGAGGATCTTCACTGACCCTCGAATTTTAAAAACAGGAATATTTCACCCAATAAAATAACATATGGGAAAAGGCAACAATATTCGAAGGGGCCGCCGTCCCCACAAAATAAGCAGCAAAAAACATTTTTCCAGCACAAATGAATTACCGAACACCCAAATCGAAAAAGTGGGTGAGCTAAGCGCTTTTCTCTATTCTGATTTAAAGTAGGACTTACCAAAAAAATAATTAAAAAAATAATGCAATTATAGGACACTTTTGCGCAGTTTAAGCATAAATGAGTTTCGTGTCGGGCTGAACTCGCATATAAATAGTATACGCTAATTGGACTATCAATTATTATTATTTTTCCAAAACAGTGAAAGCACCAGAAATTATGTTGTGGAGGACATGGGGGACTAACGATATAATCACGAAATTCATGTAAATTGGGGTTAATTTTACTGCTGAGACCGGGGACAGCCACAAGCTCTGTTTCGAGGAAAATGTAGGCGGACAACGCCTCTAATGCATTGGGAGGTCCAATGTTACCCTTCCCATATTCCTCACTGCCTCCAGCTGGGATGCCAGGGAGAAACACAATGAAGAAAACCAGGGTTGAAAAACAAAGGATAAGTAATAACGGATGGTGCATGTCAAAGGTCCCATGCATACACACTAACGCGGGCTCGTGCGTAAAGAATGTTGGATTTTGCGTTTAAAAACTCTGATAGCGGGATGTGCCGCTCTTGTTTGTTAAGCGCGGGCAATCAACGCTTAGGGCTCGGAAGAGGGGGGGGGCGTTGTCAGAAGATATTGAGGCTTGGAAACGATGCCAAAAGTTGATATATGACCCCAAACTACTTAAAATTACATTTGGTTAAAATATTATAGTATTAGCATTTTTTATTTTAAAAATATATGGATATCAGCTGTATACATTTAAATTGAGAAATGGTGGGTACTGAAGCCAAATGCCTGCAATATTGTCAATATCATTATTAAAATTTAATTTCTAAATTGATTTTACCTCTTATAATATTCTTTGTAGGAGTGGTTCTGTAGTTTCCTAAGAAAAGAAGATTCTGTATTAAAAGTACCATAAATGTTTATTCCACTAAAAAACTTATTGCCATTTAAATAGAAAAGTAACTCCCCTAAAATACCTATAGGACAGTGAAAAGATGTCTTAAATAATTTGTTAGGGTACTCATTTTGTTCACAAGGTGGGGTCTAATATTGTATAACTCTCCCAATCGAATGGCTTTTTTTCAAACCCTTCTGCATTTAAAGGTTGATATTAACGCAAAAACATAACAATAACAATTTAAAGACACCTAGCTGTTTCAGTATGTCAAAAATGACACCCAAATGAAGGAAAATATAGTCCCTCTTGTTCCCTTTTGTTAAAGGTCCCCGATCGCTAATAGCCGCGTCCCCAGAACCCCAGATTTTACAGGAAGTGGTCGAAATTTTGGTATCAGAAGAAATCTATTATTTTTCTCATTTATCCTGTGAAATCTTAGGGCTAAAGAATGTTTGGTTTGGGAGTTATTATTAGTGAAAGTGTACTCCATTTTGGTCAACCAATATTAGTTTTATACACACTACTCTATGGGGCACACAAAATCACGTTTCTAGCTGTCACATAAAAGTGGATTGAAATATCGGCGCGAAATTTTACAGATGGGGTTTTTGGGTGAAGGCCATTCTATCAAGATCAAAACTTTATACTTAAATTGCACTATCCCCCCTTTAAATTATTTAGCAAACTAATTTAGAAATGTGGTTTGTAATATTTTGCAGGTGATGTGGAATTCCCAGTGATACATTCTGGGAGCATGATATTTGGACCACTCTCAGTTGATGAAGGCATAGACGTTAGTGAACCAGGGACACTGTGCATTACAGAAAGCAAACCTATTGAAAATTTAACAAAGGTATGTATGCAAGTATGACCCATACTTTGTAATTAGAAATATTTTTTGTTTTGTTTGACAGTTGGCTGATCTGGGTCATCTATTTGCACAAAACTTATGTAGTGACGTCAATTATTTTTACACTTGAACTTTGAGATGTGACAAGATTGGGGATGAAATGCTTTCCTAATCTGTAAACATTACGTGAGGTTCACATGTCATATGTTCAAACTAGTTTCTTATATTTCATTGAAAGGATATATTTACATGCAGTTTATTTTGTTCTCATTGACACTTACAGTCCAAATAAAGCCAAATAAGCAGCAAGGGCCCCCTCCAAAATGGTTACAAGTACCACAAAAATTATTTTGATATCAACACATCAGCTAAAGGGTGCAGTTCAATGTGTTCACAAATGACACTGACCTTGGGAACATTAGAAACTTTGAGGCACAAACATTAAGATATATAATCAGTTTTTAAGAGTTTTCCTTTACCTAATAACTGGCAATTGTCAGAATTTTTAATTTTTTTTGGTAGTCGATTCTGTTTGCTTCGAGTGTGTGTGGTCAGTATGTTTTGTGTGTATCAAGCATACCCTTTTGTTAAAATTTTGTCCATCCTTATTTTTGGAATGCTTTTATATGTATTGAAACAAGGGGCTTATGTAGGTTCAATATAGAGGTCAAGTCATGTGGGTCACTTCATGTTCATTCCCATTACACTCCTTCCTATGATAAATTTCCTAATTTACTTTTAACATGTTGTGTGTCCCAATTGTCATTTTTTTAAAGTATAATACATATTGACAAAAATAAATCCATCGTGAAATAATTTGCAGGACCAGGACTGGCATGGCCACAGCATTTGAAAGGTTTATTGTTAGAAGATTAGCTTTCACAAGCTTTGTGCGTGGGCCCTGGGTGTTGTTAGGTCCCTGGTTAGATCCCGACGCCAAGGAGACCTAGAGGTGCCATTCCTTATATAATTTATCTTAGGTGTGTTTGCTGGACTTGCTTCAAGTACAAAGTCATCTCCTCAAAATAGGCATATCCTTTCACCATTGAGTTTTGGTGCCAAGTAGGGGGGGCATTAAGAGCCAGGCAGTTTTTTGATTATGTGCCAACACGGCCCACATATGTTGCTGTGTTAAACATCATGTGCAAGCTTTGAAGTTTTGTCATATGTTAAAACAAATACATAACATGGAGGAGTAAGATAACTGTCGTATGATGTATCAGTTATATTTCAAAGAGCATAGGCCAGCAATATGCATGGGAAAGTTTGTGAAGTTCTCAACAGGTGACCATATTCAAAACTAAAGCTCAAGCACATTGTAACCCTGGTTCCAGTTCCAGTTCTAGTATTAAAGTAGTTTTGTCTACAGAGATATCTAGCTGAATCCACCTTCCCACAGATTAATTTGATGGAAACCAGAGCAATCCCCTTTTTTTTGAACCAGTCCTTTTACTTGAGGCAAACAATGCACTTTAACACTTACGTGGCCTAAGGCTAAAAAAAACATTATGTTAGGCCCAAAGGGGGGGGTTGCCTAGGGACTAGACCCCGCCCTCGGGGTCCACGGTGATGAAAACGCTAAGCGGGACTGAAATTACCACTAGATCTTCAACCCCCCATATCGTGGACCCTCCGAATCTGTAGGGAACTGTCTCCAAATCTCCACCGAGGTCGGGGGGGAAGTACTCCGCCACAAGAATTAGTCAAAACACATGGTTCTGGTATACTCGCACTGTCTTCGAGTGCAGTTGTTGGTTTGTGCTTTTTGGGGGCGTAAGAGACACTTAGCCAGACCAATCAGTGTGACGGCTTATTTTTGCGCAGGATTTAAACGGGGCCCTGGGAACTGACTGAGCGGCTTGTTGACAACCACCTGGCACGCGCCCATTGTGGTTTGGCGGCAGGTGTTTGGCCATGGCATGGCCTCCCAAGTCACGATTTAGCGTTTTTTAATGTTTTATTGATTTATGATGATGATTTTTATGAAACTCTAATCAAATTAAAATAGTACACTAGTGTTATGATTATTATGAATACCGGCAAATATCCGGGAAAACCCAGGCCTTGTCTGTGTAAACAGTTATTGTTCATATTACTTTCCGGTATAAATTCATTGTGATATAATTTTGTCATAATTGAATAAAGATCTTCCATTCTAATTTTATTCGCATTTCAATAAACTGCGCCCATGCTCTTAAATGAAGCTGGAGCTTATTGAAGACAATATTATATTGCTAGTATCGAAAATCCTCAGATATCTATATCACTAAAACAGGATTATGCCTGTCTGTCCGGCTATGCACTTCGTTATACCATTGACATATGGGCTGATGCCGGGTGGGGGGAACTCACATATGAAATGGTATGGGTGTATAAGGCTTGTGACTTCCAAACCCAAGGGCATTCGGTGACAGAGAACTGCCAAAAAATGGTCAATGGGTGAGAGATAGCCAAAATTACCCCAAAATAGGGGGTTTTTTTCCGAGTAACAAATATGCAAAAAATTTCCCAAAAGGGGCATCTTTGGTGAGATTTTAATTTTTTTTCCCCAAAAAAGGAGGCTTGGGTGACAGTGGCAAAAATTTTCCCAAAATATGGGGTCATTGGGTAAAATTTTTATGGTAAAAAAAACACAAAATAGGGGGGTTGGGTTGACAACGCGATGCTGAAAAAGGACTTACATACGCGGTCGCTTCCCCCCCAACGGTGGGAGTGCCGGGGGGGGGGGGGGGGGGGGCTAATGGTCTAATTAGCTGATAGTTTTGACGTTGGTTATCCGGGTTTTTAGAGTGACCCAAAAAGGTCAAAGGTCATATAGAGGTCAATTTGCGTGAACTACTGACCTGGGCAACAGAACAAGTCTGTGGTCAAGGTCACACACATAGGTCGAAGGTCCACACATGGTGGAGATGCACAAGTTGGTACATTTTCGGCAAAATTACCCCTAGAACATGGGTTACGTTTTCAGCGCGACAGGGTGTTCTGACACCTGGGAGGGGGAGAATTCCCCATGAACGCGACGGCTTTAACCGGGCGCAGCGGGCGTACGATTTTATTTCAGAATGATCAGCCCTCCTAATAAAGGGAAAATACTAAACCAACCAACCACAAACAAAACAAAAAACGGAGAAGAAATCACAAGGACAATTTCTGATTTATCAGCTTCTCCTCCCCGTCTTTTTCTATTTTATTGTTATTGTGTTTTGCCAATTGGGCACTTGATAGGTGTCTTGAAACAATGTATGTACAATAAATGATATCACCCAAAGCACGAAAATGAAAACTGTATTCTGCATTAATTCATGACTGTCAAAAGGAGCTATTCAAATTAGCTGCGGTCGCGTTATCGATAAATTGAGACCTTTAAGTCGGTTGCATTTGATACCACCTGTTGTGATCGTATCCATGGTCCCCGTATTAGCATTCAAAATTAAGCGAGCTGGTGCGCAGGGTAATGCGTCACGTTAACTTGTGGAATCGATACTGCGGAGACAGTTTCCTACAGATTCGTACAGTTCGCGGGCTACTCCCTAACTAGTGTTAATTCCAGGAGCCCTGGCAATTCACGTATGTGGACAAGTTGGTTGCAGACGGTCCTCTGGGGGACTGGTAAGCTGAAAGTCTCAAGTTTTCGTTGCATTTTGACCAAGTGCGCTCTAAACCAGAGACAGAGCCGAGACTGGGGCACAGTCTACTAGGGACCAAACCCAGATAACCTTTTTCCCATGGAGTTTGATCATGACACTAACAAAGTAAATGGGAGGGTGTCACGTTAAGAAAATTACCCACAATAAAAATGAAATCTGAACTTGTGACTATGACCTATGGCCAATTGAAATTGTCACTCTCCGAAACAAAAAGTGTTCTCACATTCAAAAATAATTCATTATATCTACCTGAATAACCAATTAAACTACTCATTGCAAAAATTAAGCCAATTTATTACATCTTGTATTTTTATAAGAAACTTCAAATTCACTTGGTCTTTCCCATAGGGACTTACACAGTTAAGAGCACGGTCATGACAAAATTTAAAATGATTGCTACAGCATATAAACGGTTATTTGATTTAAGTATTATTAATTATTAATTTAATTTGCCTCCTAAGGTATTATATCTAAGCAAATTAAATCCCCAGATTTAAGTACTTAATTTTTGTAATTAGTAAAATATCTGGATTTTTTTAACTTCAATTAGTTTGTTGCCCCAAAGGGGGGGGGGTTCCTAGGGACCCAACCTAATAATTTTAAATGAAGCCGTGGGCGGATTTAATTTTTTGTTTGTATCAGGAGAAGCGTATTCATAAATCAGACAATTAGCAGAAAACTCCCTGAAAAATTGATTGCATAACCGAGAAATCGCAAAAAAACCCCCAAATGTTGGGTACTATGGAACCCCCCAGGCACTTAAGTGCTAGAATTAGTAGTTATTAGTCTCTCAGACTGCACAGGACACTTGTAGCAAACTTAGTTAAAATTGTTCATGATATTGTCTTTTCATGTCATTATTTTCGCTAAAACTTCTGAGACAAGATGGTGGATTCTTAGACTTTTGTGAAGTCTGGTAGAGTTGATAACCTCCCTTAAAGGTGTAACGAGAGATTTCACATATTAGGTGTCCCTAAAAAAATTGGAAGTACTGATTTTGCCCTGATGTAAGCTTTCCATCAAAAATATCTGAAAGGATTAAGCTGAAAAATGTTTCTTTGGTAAAAAAATTGTGAAATTGTTAATTTCGTATAGGAGCAAATACAAAATTCAGCCTATGTTTTACATTGAAAGATAAGCAAATCAAAATCACCCTTTTCTCTCTTTTAAGGCATTTCTGTGCCCAAATACAAGGGAAGAATCATGGGTGTCTTGTCTATGACTATTATGACACAATATTTGGGTGCCTCAAATCTCTTGTTGCACTTTTGAAAACAGGTAAAATTGGCCATTTGGCTGCATTCGAAAGAGTATGGCGGCTGGCCTTCACTTAAAATTTGTAGTTGAATCCTCAGATAGGACTTTTAATACAATCCAGTGTTATGTACGGGGGTGTACCCAGGCCCGGAGGACCTCGAGGTGCGGGTGTGGGGGACCTCCCGGGACCTCTGATAAGTAAAAAATAGGTTGATTTTGTGTAATTTCTTGCAAACCCCCGGGTGTTATTCACCCTGCCTCCACATGATATATTCCCTTCTCTTTCTCCCAACAAATTTAGTGCCAGTTTTTGGAATCGGGACTAACCATGAAGCACTGCACTAGACCATGGGTTCTCAATAGGCGGCCCACGGGCCTGAATGTTAGCCCTCGACTTGCTAAAAAATATAGAGGAAAACATAAAAAAAAATCAGGTGTATTTTGGCCCGCATGTAGGGAACTTTCAAATATGTTCAGCATTATCTGGCCCCCTTAAATTGTGACCCGGCCCTGCACTAGACTCATATTCCCCCAATTACCTGTTTGTGGTGCGAAACTGGCACAGAATTTAAGTTGAATAGGAGGTTGTTCTGACAAGGTGACACTTAGCACAGGCCAGTGCCAATTTCAAACAAAACCTTCTTTATGGGTGGTTTATTTATAATAGGTACTTGGTTGTATCATTTCCCTGGGTGGGTGACATCATGAAGTTTTAATGTGGCACATAAATCTGCACATCGGACCTTCAAAGTAATACCACATAAGTTAGCCATATAGGCACTACTAGTCATGTACACAAGTTGTGCAAAACAGCAAGTTGTAATTTCGACAACATCTGTCTCCAAAAGGTGCTGAAATGAATACATGGATTCCACAGGGGATTCACACATTCTAACAAAAAAAAATAAACTCTATATAAAAGATCAATTCTCCCCATTACTCTAGATTAAAATCTGTAAATCAAATATTATGGAAAAAGAAATCATCAGAAAACCTGTGAATTTAAAGCGGGCGGAAGGGGTACAATGACCCTCAAGCGATGCTGTTTTTTCGGGATTACTTGTTTGAGATAAGATCCCGTTGAAGAATACGTTTGGTGTGCATTGTTATTGATTTTGTTGCGGTAAGATGGTGTTTGTGGCTTTCACTCTGGCAAGGATTGGTTCATTGTGTTTCTCAACCAAGGTTACCAGATTCATCAACGTCCCTGATATGTCTAATGATAGCCTTCTTTGTATTTTTACAAATTTCGGGCTGATATCATCAAAATATTAAAGTTATGGTGAATTAAAAGGTTTTCGTGTTGTGGTTATTTTTTAATTCTTACCAATTTCAAAACTGGTTTGCTTTTGAAATGAGATTTTAAGCTGCCTTTCATAGACCCGTACATAAAGGAATATATACATACGTTCATATTTTCATGCATATGGAGGCGGTTGAAGTGTGAAAAGCACAAAAATGCCATGAGATGGATGCAATCAATTTAAGCTCTGAATTTAATGCTATTTTACCAGCCTCAAGCTAAAGGGGCCAAGTAAACATTTATTCCATGTATTCCATGAAATCTACAATTAAGCAGGCTGTTGCAGTCGACATGGCCTATTTCGCAGCGCATTATTATTTATTCTAACTCTAACAAGTTTACCTAGCTCTAATGGGTTCCAACCTTGAGTCCCAGGCTATATGCTAAATTTGAACATGGCAAAAAATTCTGGGTTCCATAACAAGATAAAGTCCAAAACAATAGAACAGATTTTCTAACTTGCTTTACCTAACTCGCCCTTTCTTTTCTAACTCGCCATGTACAGGTCTATCCCCCCAAAACAATGTATTTATGTTTAAATGTGTGCATAGCATGTACACAATTTTATTTAACCACAAAATTTATCAAAAGCCAATTTTAATAAAATGCTTATGAGGGTTTTGGGCCTAGCAGTTAGTCTCATCTTGCTATTTTTAGCCTGGTAGGCAGCTGTATACCACTGCAAGCAGGGGCTTCCACCCCTGAACACCCTACAAACCTAGTCACATGTACCCAGATAAAGCTACCAATAAACTTGTACAAAGCAGTCACTCATTTTAGGCCTACATTGAAAACAGCTAGCCTGCTGGAACGTTGTTTTTGTTTTTGAAAATCGATATATATCGTTTGCATGTGTAGCCCACTCTTTGCCCAGGGGCCGACCTACACATGAAGGCTGATCACGCATGAAAAATGAGCGTCAGTTACCTTTCTGACAGCAAAGATTGATGAGCGCTATTTATAAATATTTGACCTATTTAGATTTACACATGTATCATTCATTTTATTTATTTCTACGTATTAAAAGAGTAAACAAATTTTAATTTCACTCTGCAATTAGAAAAAGATACACTGTTTTTTTGTACGAAGAGATGTTTTGAGATATTATTATTGAATCTGACATTGGTAAAATTATAGAATGCAAAAGGCTATAATGGACCTGATCAAAGTGATCTCTAAGAGTAACTCATGATCTGGTTTGCTGATAATTTCTTGCGCATGAGAAAAGCTGCGATAAACAATTTTGTGTTGATAGATAGAAGTAACTCTCAGAATTGTGTTCAACACAAATGACCATTAACATGGGTCTCATTTTTAGCCTTCTGGTATATGAATGACTCCTTCTTAATGCCAATTTTGGTATAGACATTTTTTTTCCAAAATTTTCTCAAATTTGTTGGAAAATTAGTCAAAAATTGGGCAAATTTCCTCAAGCCAAAATTTTCCCAATTTTCCAAAAAGGTCAGAATTTGGAGGGGAAAAAAATGTCAAATTTGTGTTGAATTTGGCCTAAAATCTGTATCACTAGTATAGCTATGGGTCCCGGGCCTTTTTGGCCAAAATTGGTACAGATCGTGGCGGGCACACACGGGTAGATATGGGTGATGGTCAGAGGAACGTCCCTACCAAACTTGTGAGCCCTCCCAGGATACATCATCAAATAGAGAATGTTGTAGCTGTAATGTAGGCCTAGGTTTAGGTTGCACCAGAATGGGTCAAAATAATTTTCAAATTTGCCTAAAAACAGATTTTTCCAGGGCCTTCGTGAATTAGACCCCCACCAAGTGCCCCCTTGCCCCATGAGCTGGTATTATATCCAGAATTGCACACACCAGGGGTGGGAAATCAGGCGCGGATCCAGGGAGGGGACACGTGCCTCCCGGTAATTCTGCAAAATCTTGTAAAATCAGCCCATTTTGGACAAGTTTCAGCCTTCAGTCCCCCGGTAATTTTGCCGTTTTTCAAATCCTGGATCCGCCCCTGGAGATCCTGGATATGTCCATAGTAAAATGGGAGGGTCCAAAATTTGAAGGGAAAATGGCAAGCATGTTCTCATAAGTGGGAACTGTTTGTAATGCCCTATGGCATCAACCAAGCTGTTATTCATGTATGCACCGAATGTGGTCAACATGAAATTAGATTATCAAATCAAAACCATGCCTGGAAAAGCAGCCCTGGTAGTATATACTGTATAGCCTGTTATTTTGGTGTAAATGAATTTTCACCAATTATGGGAATGGACATGTAAATGTGAAAATAACAACATGCGAAAATATATTTATGTGTAATGTTACATTAAACAATGTACTTGACCTAGATTCAGCAAAATAGACAATTCAAACAATTCCCAAAAAACTTGCATTTTTTTTGCATACAAACATAACTGTGCACACAGTATCTGTTTTGATATCTGAAGTATTATTATGTAATGATTTCCATAGGGGATTTGACTACCCTGGAACTGCTGCCTCCCTGGCAGTGAAGTGGAATAGAATAATATTAACATTATGCAAGGCTTGAAATTTTAAAACCTTTCGAACCTAACACCTATAGATGATATCTATCGCTCTTCTACCAACCCTGCTTGATAGCTCAGTCGGTTAGAGCGTCGTGCATGTAATACGAAGGTCGCCGGTTCGAATCCGGCCAAGCGCATGTATGGGTTTTTTTTTTTTTTTCAACACTGTCGTGCGCTGGTCATCTCCAGGGAAAGATTAATAAATATATACATTTATGCAAGGCTTGGTAGCTTCAGGGTCAGTGTTATTTATTTTTGGGGCTGTTGACATCATATTATTTTATTCCTGGAAAGGCTAACAAGTAACATCAGGTATAATATTGATTTGAATGAAGAGTGTAGGAGGACGAAGGCAGTAATAGATTTATGTCACATTATGGAGAAAATGACCCTTCTGAAAATGTTTTGGATGAAAACTTAAATAACAGCAGAGAGAGAAGGTGGGGGAATATTGCCTGTAATTGATTTTTTTTAGATTGACATCCAGAGGAGATCACAAAATTCCAGGGTTATGACTTAGGGTTCAGGATTAAAGGCGCAACGAGAGATTTCACGTATCAGGTGTCCCTAAAAAAAAATCAAAAGTACTAATTTTTGCCCTGATGTAAATCTTTCCATCAAAAATATCCCTATCTGAAAGGATTAAGCTGAGAAATGTTTCTTTGGTACAAAAATTGTGAAATTTCTAATTTCGTATAGGAGCAAATACAATATTCAACCTATTTTTTTACATTGAAATATAAGCAAATTTAAAATCACCAGTTTTCTCTCTTTTAAGACATTTCTGTAGCCAAACACAAGGCAAGAAATCTATTGAGTGTCTAATCTCTCTGAAATTACTACGGTATTATGATACAATATTTGGGTGCCTTGAAATCTCTTGTTGCACCTTTAAAGTTAGGCTTAGGGTTACATATTTTGTTTTGCCTACAAGAAGGTAAGACTCCTCATTGCTAAATTACGCTTTGGACTATTTTAGGCTGGTATTCTGAAAGGAGTCTAACTTTAGTCCTGTGTTTAAACCAGGGTTAGTCCTACATTAGTGGACCTTTTTGCCTTTCAACATACTCTAAAATTCTCACCCGTTACATTGAACTTTCATAGTATTTTGAAAGCAAAATAGGTCCACTCATGTAGGACTAACCCTGGTTTAAACCCAGGACTAAAGTTAGACTCTCTTTCAGAATACCAGCCTTAAACTTTAAACATTGATGTTAATGAGGTTATCTCCTAGTTCCCCATCGCCATTTTCAATTTGTCAACTATTACCCCTACAATCAAGAGGTCACACCATTTAAAGGAAGCATTAACATTGAATAAAAGTTGCAATTTAAGCAACTTGTAAACATGTTTAAATTTGACCAGTTTTGAAAGTCATCTTCTCACCATTAAAAAGATAACCAATAAAAATATTGTAAAGCAAATGCAATGTTGCAAAAATGTGAAAATTTTACTCCAGTGAAAATTGTACTGCATGTAAAACACACACCACACACTTTCCAAATTCCAATTCTATTTGCACAGAGGGAATTTGGGGGAATACCTTGCAAAAAAATCATCGCTAAATTTGATTCATGAATCATGCCTTTGAAATGTTAATTTCACAAGTGCATTCAATGCTAACAAGGCATTCCAATTTGCATACATGCCAGCGGCGGCTTGATCAGCACTTTTAAATGTACTTCAGCATTTTCTTCATTTTTTTCGAATTGCATACCAACATGTCTCAACTTGTCCAATACCGCTGCTCTTGTTTATATCATGTGACAAGCATTAGCGGAGTAATCCAGATGGCGTAGTTTGTATGATGCAATCATCCGATGTTGTAAATGTAGGCATCGGTAGTTACGTGTCCATATGTTGTCAGCTATTTTCTTTGTATTTGATTAAGCATTTTCCTTTCATAAAAAAAAATGACAGCAACAGCAGAATTTAGATATTAGATCTGTTATTTAAATGTAATAGCGTGTCACTGTGGCATTCACTATTTAATGGAAAAATGCAAATGATGTTGATCTGTTTATCAGGTGATGGCAATTATTAACAGTTCTTCCAAAAACAGAAAGGAGTGTATTGACCTTGTGTAGAAGAATAGGCAATATTAAATTGGGATTCTAACAAATGACAATCTATATAATGCAGCCAAGTAGCCGTACTAGAAAGCTCGGATTTGGTTGCAAAAGGAATTTTACCTTCACAAACCTGAAGGTTGATGGAAGTCTATATTTTCCATGATTACGGGTCGGCATCTAAAATTACGGTTTATAATTTGGAATGGTTTAATTGAGCC
Organism: Ophioderma brevispina; assembly: GCA_023653785.1. Lineage (NCBI taxonomy): Eukaryota > Metazoa > Echinodermata > Ophiuroidea > Amphilepidida > Ophiodermatidae > Ophioderma > Ophioderma brevispina. The sequence continues at coordinate 16,209 of JAMKCH010000815.1, forward strand.
TTATTCAAGAAAAATGTGAATTTTTTGGCAAAATTGTTAAAATAGTTTAATTAAATAAAAATTTAGTGTCAGGAGAACATATAAACCACTGGATAAAAAATTAGACAATTTCTGGGAAAAAATCACTAATTGCTAAACCAGAGGCCTAAATCCCCCATATCATAAATGTCAATTAAGTACACCCTAGATGATTAAACCAATCCCACAATGCACTCTGATTTGTAAAATGCAATTTGAAAAGGTCATGTGACAGTATACACGGTCTACTTCCAACACACAAAAACCCAGACTGTGCTTTTTTCACTTCAATAGAAATGTTTGACATGATTTTTGAAAGGGCTTATGATTCTTAGAATTGTTAAGTGTTTTTTATCCTTAATTACTAGCAACATTGCAATGTATCATGGGATTGGCTTAAACCACCCTCTGAATACACCACAGGGGAAATCACTTTGTGATATTTGATATATTATAATATAGATATTTAATTACTTATTTGTGCTATTTTCTCTTTTCTGCAGACAACAATCAAGACTCTGTACAAGTGTACGTGGCAGGGCTGTGGCAAAACTCTGTGCACTGTTCAGGGGATTGAAAAGCATATAAGAACACACCATCTGGGGTAGGTATCAAAATCATATCCAATTGTGTGTTAAAAACAGCTACAGTGTTTGGCTAAAGTTGCCTATTTTAATGAGTCACTGATTAAGTTATAAACAATATAACATTAACAGTTACAAAGACTTGAGGGAAGTCTAGAAGTCATTTGTACACTGGCATTGTTGAGTCTCTTGAGGGCACTGTTTAAACAAGAGGTAAGGAAATTGATAGTATTTAACATGCCTTAATTTTTAGAGTGCAGTTTATCTTAAATTGTTGCAGATATCAATTCACTATGATAATGATGACATCTTTTATTATGCTTGAGAGTTGTCATCAGTAGTTGATGGTCACACCAAACTGTACATCACATGCCTCTAAGCAGATGGGTAATCACAAATCTAAAAGTATATTTTTATAAGAGTAGGTTTTATTTAAGGCTAAGAGGAAAAGATTTCAAATAAGTTGCATATTATTGCTATGTGTTTTAAATAAATGTTGTTTTTATTCATTTTAGAAAAAAAGATCCCGGGCACATCGCTGATCATGAAGAAGAGTTCTACTACACAGAAATAGACACCACTGTGGATACTGTGTCCGATACATTTGCCAACATGTATACCTCTCCACCGTCTCCATTACACACCCCAACACACACTGTGTCAGATGTGGTTATGCCCCCTACAGAATATGAAGATCTCAGGCCAGCCAAATGCAACCTCATTGATAGGCTAAGACCACCACAGCCATCTCAACCTCTTGAGAGTAACCAACCGCAATTGGCAGTGGTAAGTAGCTTGTGTGACAACACTAAAATAGTGTCATCAATTTGAGGAATTGCTGAAACATTTTATTGGTCTCAACTTCTGTTAAAGGTGCAATGAGAGATTTCACATATCAGGTGTCCGTAAAAAAATCGAAAGTACTGATTTTTGCTCTGATGTGAAGCTTTCCATCCAAAATATCCCTGTCTGAAAGGATTAAGCTAAGAAATGTTTCTTTGGTCCAAAATTGTGAGATTGCTAATTTCGTATAGGAGCAAGTACAAAATTCAGCCTATGTTTTCTATTGAAATATAAGCAAAACACCTTTTTTCTCTATTTTAAGACATTTCTGTAGCCAAATACAAGGTAAGAAGAAGTCTATTGAGTGTCTAATCTACAGTGTGAGTCAATAAAAACCCTACATTCAGGAAAGATTTTTTCTTCAAAGGTTAAACGTTATTTTTGCTTCAATGTTTGCTTTGGTTGTTTACAGAGATAAACAGGCTATCAGAAGATTTTTATTTGGTGTCTTTCGGACTTCGGGTTCTGAAACTATGACAATTTTGCGGAGAGACCTAAAAATTAAGTTTGGCCGATTTTAGCCATACCATGCGGAGAGACTGACACCGACGTATACCATAACACATTATAGCAAAGACAATTCACACATGCAATTTCAGATGGTATCGATTTCTTCTCGACAAAAACATATCAGTTTGAATAAAATGGTCTATAAAAAAAAAAAAAAAAAAAACAATGAGAGATTTCACATATCAGGTGTCCGTAAAAAAATCGAAAGTACTGATTTTTGCTCTGATGTGAAGCTTTCCATCCAAAATATCCCTGTCTGAAAGGATTAAGCTAAGAAATGTTTCTTTGGTCCAAAATTGTGAGATTGCTAATTTCGTATAGGAGCAAGTACAAAATTCAGCCTATGTTTTCTATTGAAATATAAGCAAAACACCTTTTTTCTCTATTTTAAGACATTTCTGTAGCCAAATACAAGGTAAGAAGAAGTCTATTGAGTGTCTAATCTATATGAAATTACTATTGTGGCACAATATTTGGGTGCCTCAAAATCTCTCGTTGCACCTTTAATTTCGCAATGGGTGTTTGGTCAACAACTCCAACTTGCATTAATACTAAAACAAGTTTTTGTAGTACAGTAGTATATAAACAATGTTATAGATAAAGTATATACTCTGTCCAGCCGAAGTACAAAGTAACAAAGCGGGCGTATACATTGTGCCGACTTTCAGCACATGCATTATCAAAGCACAAGCGCACTGCGATTGGTATATGCGCTCATCGTCACTTCATACATGTATATCAGGCCGGACAAAGTATACCTGGCCAAGGTATTGTAGGGTTAAACGTTCAAGTTACATTATTATTTTCAAGTTGGGGTTCTTTATTATAATGTGCAAAGTGTTGAATACTTGCTTTTTAGGATTCCATGGCAAAATGTGTGTGTGTAAAAACAATTAGTATCTATCACCTTTGGTTAAAATTTTGTCTAACCTTTTAGTGCAGCGATGGATATGATTCATATTTGGTATGCTTATGTATCAAAACAATAGCGCTTATGTACGGTATTACAGGTGTTATGGTCAAAGGTCATTTTTATGTATTACATCATTTTGTTAACCAAAAAAATAGAAACGTACTCAAGATACAGTAATATGTGAATAAAGTTTACCTTCATCCTTTTGTCTTATGTCATTGTAATTGACAGGTCACCCCAGTACTGATTTCCCCCCAGCACCAGCAGCACCAGACCCAGACAGCATTCTCTTGGCCAACAGTACCCACAACGCAATTCACAAGGTTTCAAGCCACCCCACAGGTAATCTATCCATCCAGTGCCATTAAGCCTTGATAGCTTTGAGAATTGAGCAAGATTTATATTTGTGCATCCCGAAGCGTAGCATCAGCGTTTTGGTGACACTTCCAATGCTGAGCATTAGCCAATGGATCGATCAGTTGATGCTTTGGCCCAGCATCAGTTACCGCTCCAAGTTGAGCAATGTTCAATATCAGAATATTGACATGTGGCGTTGTCAATCAAAATCCTGTATGTTTTGCCCTTAGACCTCAAATTTGCATATTGCTATCTTCTTGCCATGTCATTGGTCGTCGTCTGCTACACGCGCTAGCGCAATAAAAAAGTATAAATTGCTTGATGCTCAAAGATCTTTAAGCGATAACTCAACATTGACAATATGCTTCGGGATGTATTAGTGTAATTCGAGCCTTATGCAAAATCCAGTTTGAATCCCTTCTGAACTTGTTCAACTGGAACCAGTTTGAAATCCAGTTGATCCCAGGTTAATATCCACTTGAATCAGTTGATTCCGTGACGAAAATGGAACAATTTTCACTAGGTTTTTACTGACCATTGAAACTCAGTTTAAGAAACTCAGTTATAAACAGTCGAGACCCATTAGTTTTTCCGTCACGGAAAGGAACAACTTTCAACTGGGATCAACTGATTTTGACCTGATAGAGAGCCCTTTTAGAAAGAGGTTTGATTCCTGATTGAGGTAATACATTTTTTGGATTAGTGTTTGCTCAGTGCTCACCATATCATCTCAAGTACTAGGTAGTTTTTGGCCCCACAATGATGGGTGGCTATATTAGCTGTCACAAAAGAATGGTCCTCTCTTGATCAGCTAATGAGCGATATGGGCAGGGCCTATTTACAACTAAAATACGCAACTTGGAGTGGATGGGTTGGTAAAACTTCTGAGATTTATTTTTTTGCTGCTGTGAGCTTTAAGACTTATTCAGAATAGTTATTTCCTTAAACATTCATAAAGAAATCTGTCAAAAATCCCATTTGTACAAATCAGGGACATCTGAGATTAGTTGGGGTTTTGACATCATGGTGATGTCAAACAGATAGAAGATGGTACTTACTATACTGACCTATAGTTCCACCTGTTTTTAACCTGAAATTAGCTTGAATTTTGGGGGTGGGATTATAATGGGATCTCCACCCTAACTTGAACCACCGAGCATCAACATTCCCACAGCCTTTCAGAGCTAAACTTATTTCAGATATTTTCATGTGTCAAATGAGTGTGATCAACAAAGACCTGTAAATGAACTGAAGCATGAACCTAATGAATTTTGTAAGGAAAATCACTAGAAGATATTACCAAAACTGCATGTAATATATTGCCTACCAGCAAAAAACTTAGGTGGGATTATAATAGGATTTTCTGATATTCTTCAGATTCTTACAAAACTGGGGTGGGATTATAATCGAGCATGGGACTATATTCGGGTCAGTATGGTATTTGTGTCAGTAGAAAGAGGAGATATAGTTATATGCATTGATAAGAAATAGATCAGTTAGTTCGTTAGCCAAATTTATAGTGGGTCACAAAAACTCCCTATGCCCTTCCTTAGATGTGTTGCAGAAAATGGCTAAGATAAACAAAAGGTTAATTGATTTTTTAAATTTTTATTTCCACTCTACAGTTAACCCCTTCCTCACCACCACATCACACCATCAGACACAAACCCAGTCTGGTGGAGCAGAGACAGCACCAACATCAAGCTGCATCACCAAAGACCAACCAGCATTTTGTCATTCCACCAAAGTCTGGTGGCTCTCCGGTCCATGCCAAAATCAGAAGCGAGGGCAAGAAATGTCGGAAGGTCTACGGCATGGACAATCGCGACCTTTGGTGTACACAATGTAGGTGGAAAAAAGCTTGTGTGAGGTTCACCTGAACAACTGTGTTTGGACTTTTGTTACATTTGGACTGCGAACTCTGACCGCTCTGCTGCAGGTTGGCAAAGAAGATGTGTTGCGGTTTTTCATTGAGGCACTGGCTGCCAAAAAATATAAAATCTTGGCTTCTGAGGCTGGATTTTGATTCAGCCCAGTGCATCAAAAGTTGGTACCTGTTATAAATAGGTGCATTAACCGCAAAGTGTACTCTGTGTAAGTGATGGGGATTGTACTTTATAGATGCGCAAGAGATGTGGATGATGGAAAGATGCATTGCTTTGATTACACTTGTTTCTGCAAATGAAATGGTTGGCTTGGAAACTGTTAGTCAAATCTTGGAAATGTTTCAAATTGTCTATCTTCAAGTGGGGTTATTGCAGCTTTTATTCCTAGTGAATTTATACCGAGATGTATCCACCTTAAATACTTCAGCATCGATAAAATACACTAAGTATGCCCTAGAGACTCATGCTAGTTTCCCTCGTGCCGGGTGATAGCAAAGACTATAATTTAGACAAATAGCTACAAAGCTTATCCTTTCAATGGTTTTGTTAGAACTATACTAAAGTGTGAAAATTCACTGGACTGAGTTGTTTCATGAGGTGTATGCATCTTGGTATATTTGTTTACTATAACTAATTTTTTTGACAATATTCTAACTGTAGTAAGTAAACATTCTTTTATGAAACAATTTATTTACATAAGGATATTACACCAAAGTGCCTAACTCAAGTTTTTGAGGACATTTTACTCTTGTCAGTAGCTCATTTGAATATATTGATTTCTTGACAGTCAAATATACCTTTTTTACGATTTATGTGCAATGTTGTACATCTCTTTTGTACTTATTTTGAACCTAAATGTTTGAAACAATGGCTTACTTCTATAATTCCACATAATTAACCAATCTGGTTGAGATATAACAAATCTAGTTGAATGTATAAATTTGTTACAAATTGCATAGCTCTATTTGGATGTCACAGTGGTCTGTCCACAATTAAATTTGCCCAGGAAACCACAAAAATCCTAAAATAGGACATGAAGAAGCTTATGTGATTTGCCTTCTTAAGTTTTCTAAGAAAATTCCTCATTTTCAGAAGCTAATTTTTTGGCACTGCACCACATAATTGGCGTTTGTCCAGTTTTGTTAATATCACACTCATAGGATCTTGATTGAGTCTTCCTGCTAGAGCGCCCATATTGCCAGGTCATGTGACCTGTTGCTAGGCAATGTATTCATGCGATGTCTTTAAGAAATATTGGCTATTATAGTCCAAAGTAAATTTACAAGGTTATGTTTCAAAGTTGGTTATACTTATAAGTAACTTTCAGGGAACATTTACACCTGAATATCACTGTTAATGCATACAAATTTAATACTATTTTACTCCCACAAAGATGTGGAAGAAAGATTGTAAGCATTGTTTCAACTAAGGTTACCATGTTTGACCCAGGAAATATTTTTCTGTTCCCAGACATCAGTCAGTCTAAGACAGGAGTTTTCCAAAATATTTTTTTTTGGTAATGTGACCTGCATGTCTTTTCTAATGTAAACTTGTTTTAAAGCAAAAGAAGCGTGTGCAGAACCTTAAACATAACCATAGAGACGAATGTGGCCAAATAGATTTTACAGCATTGCGTTCATATTTGTAATGCTATATTTTCATAAGGAATAACAGGTCAAATAATGGATTGAAGGTGCATGTTCCGATCGTCATTGGGACCCCCGATTTACCCGATAGTAGTATCGATTTTGATATCAGCTGAAAGGCCGTATTTTTCTCATTGTCGTCCTGAAATTTGAGCCCTCAAATCCATTTCATTCCCAAGATATAAACAAAAAACCGCCGTTTTAGTGGTTATCCATCAATATTAGCACAGTTTAATGAAGGGCTTTGCAACATGCAATATTGTGTCTACCATCAAAACTGCAAGTTTGTTTCCCACAGTACTTGATGTGCAAGTGCTAGAGAACACAATAGACATTAATCGGAACAAGCACCTTTAAATGTGGGTGACCTGATCATGGTCCGATCTTTCATGTTTTTGCATGGAAGCATATCATGGAAAACATCCAAATCCCAAATTTTGAGATAATTGGTGCAGCTGTTTGGATAGTAGACTCAAATACCATTTAGGTAAATAACATCAAAAATAAGCTTAAAGGGGGATGGCCCGATTTAAGGATATGAAGTTTTCATCTTGATAGATTGGCCTTCACTCCAAAACCCCATCTGTAAAGTTTCGCAGCGATATTTCAATCCGTTTTGGTGCGAGAGCTAAAACGTGATTTTGTAAGCCCCATAGAGTACTCTGTAAAATTAATATTGGTCGACCAAAGTGGGGCACTTTTTCGCTCATAACTTCCAACCCAAACATCCTTTAGCCCTAAGATTTCACAGGGTAAATGACAAAAATAGTAGCTTGCTTCCGATACCAAAATGTTGACCACTTCCGGTAAAATCTGGGGCTTCTGGGGACGAGGCTATTAGCGATCGGGCCATGGACCTTTAATTAATGGAGCAAAGGAGGGAAGAGGTTGAGCACATTTAGCTGATACCAAAATTTAAATTTTGATGGAATAAAGGGAAGTGGTTGCTGATCAGGTCTCCCTCCTTTAAAGTTTTACACAAGGTCAACTCGGCAGTACCCTCAGTAAGTGGTATTTCTAAAAGGTTTGTATAATTTTATGGAACATATTTTAAAATACTACAACTATGATTGTCAGAATTCATAGCTCTACAGCCCAGCAATTGATTGTGCCATTACTTAATATTCAATTTTCTCTAACAGTTTTTTATACTGGTTTAATATTTTGCCATATTTTCTATATTTTCTTAATCATTGTTAACTTTTTTGTGCGTTATCTGTCTCACTAGTATAGTTCAATAATTATTCCTTGTCCAGGGTTCTTCACAGATATGCAAGACAGATCTAATCATGCACACAAGTTTCAGGTATTGAAATGTTGAATTAGAACACGGACATCTTTTCTTTTCATAATCAATTGTATTTCCTACGAAATTTATAAATAATTTTTACAACACACACATTAAACAAGCATAATGAAGTTTTATGGGTTGCGTTTTACCCTTCCATTGAATGCTGGCGGAGACGGGGAAATATACACATGGATTCATGACCTTAAAAAGAAGTGTTAAGAAGTTTTATGTCATTTTTTTCACATTCTGATTGTTAATGTTTAGTAATGGAAAGAACTAATATACACAAATCACAGATCAGTTTACACATAATTAAAAAAAAAAAAACTGTAGTGAGTAGATCGAAAGGAATGGCTTACATACCAAATAAGGGATTCTGTACTTAGTTTGTTGTCTTCGTCGGCAGGTCAAAAATGTTTTAAGCGTGGACATTGTTGGCAAATGGAATCTGGTGAGAGATTATAATGTAAAAGGATGCTTTTGAAAGTTTGATGGTTCATATTGAAGAATGAACTGTCAGATGATTTTTGATAGCTTGCTTTTTGTATAGTGGAAATGAAGTGTAAGCAGGGGGTCCAACCTTTTGAAGCAGGGGCACGAATTGGATGAACCCACAACTATTGCGGGCCGCAAAACAAGTAATCGGGGGCTTCAAGTTTGGTTTATAACGTGCTACATAAGTATGGGGGGGAGTAGGGCCAAGATCTATACCTAATATTGCCCCAACAAAGGAACACAATACCAGAGATGCGATTTGGTACAAATTCACACCAATTTTCCATTTTTGATGACCTTTTTAGCCAAATTGGAAATAATTTGGCTTCATTTTGAGGGATTTGGCAAATTTTCCAACAATTTTTAGAAACTTTTGGTTTCAGCTGATGGAATTGGATAATTTCCAACAAATTGTTAATAAATTCTGTGTTTCACATTGAGAAAGAAAATTGAACTAATTCAAGTGACATCTTTTTTTAAATCTATTAAGATTGTATATATTTTATTGTTTTGGAAAGTGACCTCGCGGACCGAATGAGGCTCTCAGCGCGCCGCAATGGCCAGGGCTTTCGGCCGCAGGTGGACACCTGATGTAATGTTTTGCCAACCATTCACATGCATCTGATACGTTGACTAGTTTTGAAGGGGAAATGTTTTAGTATGCTAGATTGATGCCAAAATGAATGATACCAGTCATCCAATTGGAAGAAGCCTGTGAAAATAACCCATAGTAAAACAGTGTTAATGTACAGGGGTAGAATTAACTTTCTATGAAAAATTAAGTTAGCTCACCTGCTGACAGAATTGTACGGATTTGGAAAATCTAGGGGACTAATCCTAATATGGATCTGGAGGATTAGGTTTTATTGTGGCATTTCCGTAACTTGACCTGGTCAGAATTGAGCAAAAAAATGCTGGTCGGAAAGTCCTGCAGAATATGTGGTTTATTTTGCAATGTTTGCCAAAATTAAGGGGGAAATGCCTGGTTGGGTTATGGAAATGCCTGATTTTAATGTTACGAGTTCTCTTAGCTGCACCAAAAGTGGGAAAATATTTTTTGCTTAAATGTGTTTCATATTAAACCTGTATGTTGGAAACAATCATGAATTTCATCACTTCCAGCTCTAGTGTTGGAGAGGAATAAGCAGTGATGGTGTTGGGTGGAGGGGGTAGAATGCCCAAGATACGAGCCTTCCATGGAAAGCAAAATATAGAATTCTCTAATTTTGTGCTAAAGTAATGTACATTTCAAGTTATATTCCAACATAAATCACAATGAAAATACTGTTACCGACTGATATAGACTATAACAACTCATTCACCAAACTGTGGAAGTGCGTAATAAATTTGAGCTGATAATCTTTGCAAATTGTGTGCCAATCTCTGGCAAAAGAGTCACTATGAAATGTTTTAGATATTGGGGTCATTCCCATAATCAGGGTCCAATTATGATATGTCTGACATACATTGTACAATGTCTGTGCTGTGGAGGGATACTTTTGATGCAAGAGAATTTGGCAAGAGAAATTTGGCAATGTGGGAAACATTGCAGTATCTGTGGAAAGTCATGTATGATTATATGTACCAAAGTGCACAGATAAGGTAGAATTGTGCATGTTTGACATGGGACACTAAAAGTGTAAACTACTGGATTCCTCTATTATAGTAATGACCCATTATTAGCTTATTTCTGTTCACTCATATACCTTGTGTTCAGAATAAAAAGTTTTCAAATATTGGTGCAATGTTGTAGAGAGTGAGGATGTAGGTTGTAAAATGTTGTAGACAAAGGTAGTGTAGGGAAGGGGAACATAGTTGCCCTAGAAAGTGTAACATAAGGATAACCCTCAGCCTTTCAGGTAAAATGTTGTGCTTGGAATGGGTGTCATGGAAGCTTGTTAGCCCTACCAATAACCAATTGTGGTGTAAACCAGGTCATCTTTGTTTCCATTTTGCATACTGTTACTAGGTTTATCTCAAACAGGTTGGTCTTATACAAACCAAGGTTATGCTACAGGAATTGCTGTTTTTGCCTGCACTAAATTGGCTAGGTTTCATTCCCGTGATGTGTAGACATCCAAGTGGATGCATATGAGCCTCACACACACAAAAAAAAACTCCATCCAACCCATATGTCACCAATGATATACAAAGAGGTAGGGAGCAAGAGCACCTCCTTGGAGGATTCTAGTAGTTCTTAGGAACTCCTCTATGGGCCCATCCATGGTTTGCACAAAGCTAGATGGGTGTCATACATGATGGGAATTTGTTTTGACAGTCTCATTTGGGACACCATAGTTGGTGAGGATATAACGCCCCTGTTGACACTGTCAAAAACCTTTACAAACACCATCATGGCAGCTTGGGTCGTCATGGCAGCTTGGGCATGTTGGGTTATCATGCCAACATTGTACACAGTATCTTTTGGAGGGTCATGCCTTGTTTGGGGAATAATTAGTAACAGTACCAACACCACACAAGAGTTAAAGGCTTCATCAAATCGGTTTTATTTTTCATAGGGCTATCTCTCAGGAAGTATTGATCGACAAGTTACGATGTACAAAAACAGTCTACTTTGGACTTCCAAAAGATTTCTAAGATTACAGATGCATGTCATTTTATTTTAAGTGGAAAGTATATTATATCATCATCTTCTATAAATCTCTGGATGCAGTTACGGTTGTCTTGTGCTGGAAATTTTGTGTCGGATTCAATATACAAAACATGGATATTTATATTTGTCTTTTAGGTACAATGTACAGATTTTTGTCATAAATTCTTATACCATTTCAAATGAAAAGTTATGTATTTTGTGACTGCAGCAGGGATATACCAGCTGAGTATTCAAACGAGAGAGGGTTGGATCTAATACCAATGCCTCCAGCCATCACTGCTAATATGGGCTTACTGTATTTTGCTAAACAAAAAAAAAGACGAGTGTATCAGACTAGCCACTTTGTGACCCAACTTCATTGGCTACCCTGGTAAATTCAGCAATCTGTATAAGGTGCATGTAATACTGCACTTATTCCATAAAGACTTCTGAAAAGATCAGAATCACCAGTGAAGTGGGGTCACTAAATGGCCCAGCTCCATTGCACAAATTGTATTATACGCCTTATTCCATAATACACTTCATTGCACGGCAGAATAAAGTGTGTTATGTAGGGAGCCTGTTTGTTTTCAAGAACACAGTAAGCCCCTGATTTTAAAACTGAAAGAGGTGGTGGCTTAAAAGGTGGTAACTGCTCTTATAAGAACACTTTGTGGTCAATTCTCACCTATGATCAGCAAACTCAATTTGTAAGATGTGTTACTTTGAAATGCACTGGCTTTGAGCCATCATGTTTTGAGATGCATTGTTTAAGAAGCTAATAAATTGGACTCCTATCAACGTGCAGAAGGATAGTTAAGATTCAAGATTAGGCATCATTGTGAATTGAAACCACTACCCTTCAGAAATTGTGGATTCAAATTAGCCTGTGCCTTGCATTGTAGCAGGTCACAATTTGAGGGAGCTGTGACATGACCCACATATGATTTCTATACCACAGGGATCGGTGTCTACATGTGTTCCTGATACGACAATATGGGTGTGTAATGTATACTTAAAATATTTTCACAAATCTGAATCTCTATTTTTTATTGATTGATCATGTGCTTTGCACTCTTATATTTGGAACAGAACTGGTAGAATTTTGAAAACTAGGAAAGGATTTGTACTTGCATTTTGGATAATAACAAAACACAGGTGCCATTTGCGAGATTGTATCTTTGAATGAATTGGCTGGGATTGCGATACAGTTATTGTGTAAAGCAACTTTTTTCAAAAGTAATATTTAGGAGACTTGTACTGTGTTGTTGCCCATTTGAACTGGTGCATTTGTGTTTGATAAATTTATGTATCACTTTCTTTTTCTATTTGTATATGAAATATAAATTGTTAATTTCTAAAGCAATGTTGTCATACTGTTATGAATGATTGTACATAGTACATGTATAAAGTCTGTGTCAATATTATCAACTGTCGTCGTACCTTGACTTGGAAAGTCAGAAAGTTTTAAATAAAAAAATATAATTGAAATTGCAGTTTCAGTGTGTTTCTTTTTTTGAGTATGTATGTATTAAGTTGAATACGGCAGGAGTATACTATAAAAGTATTTGGGGATTTTTTTTCTTCACTACAGACCACATTAGATGTGATCACTATCATCCAAAACATGTCCCAAATAATTCCTATATGATATGTTAGGTGACCCAGTTCAAAATTTTCCTAGTACTTTTCCTAGTGGTCAAATTTTGCACTTTTTCAAGTAAAGGTTCTGAATTCTGCAACTTTCAAACCAAAATGAGCCTGACTTTGCTTGATATACAATCTGCTATTTTTCACTGAAGACATCAAAAAATACATAAAACTTATTTCACAATGATTGTTTTAGTGTATGCTAACATTTTTTCAATGTTAGAACTTCATATCGGGTGTACGCGTCAAGTTAACGCCCTCTATGTGTGGTCCAATTTTAGTCCATTTTGCAGCTGGGCAACTATTTGATGGGATATTGCTACTAGGGGCTCAAGAAATTCTAATGTTTTGTTAGTGTTGCAAGAAGTGGCAACTACTGATTATATAAATAGCATTAAAAAGTTGTTCCAGTACCGAATCATAATTTTATAGGCCTTTCAAGTGAAGGGTACTTTCAGTTACATCAATCTACAGTTTAATTGTTATGCAACACAGATTGAGAGCATGTGTGGCACAAGGGACATCTGTTTGATCCCATGCAAATTGTCTCTTAGTTTTAGAGCAATTTTAAAGGTGTAACAAGAGATTTCAAATAACAGGTGTTCCTTAAAAATGTGAAAAATCTAATTTTGCACTGGCGTAATGCTTTCTATCAAAAATATCTCGATCTGAAAGCTGAGAACTGTTTCTTTAGTACAAAAATTGTGAAATTTCCTACAGGAGCAAATGGAAATTCAGCTTATGTTTTGTATTGAAATATAAGCATATACAAATCACCTTCTGTTTTCATTTTGTATTATTTCTGTAGCAAAATAAAAGGTATGGAATCTATTGAGTGTGTTAATCTATACACAAAATATGGATGACTTGAAATCTCTCGTTGCACCTTTAAGCAGTGGCGATACAATTTTGACAACTGATATAAGTATGGGTATATGCAAGAGCTAATACCTCTACAAAAAATCAGAAAAATCAGGAATCTTGCCATAAAGGCCTACAAAGATCATAATTTTTATGTTATAGTGCCCTCTGTATATGTCCATTTTCCATAGAGAGACATGTTAATCTAGATTTTTAAGAAAAATCATATTTGCCCGCATGAAATTTCTTAAAATTTACCCAGGATGAGGTCAGTGGTATAAATAATCCAAATTAGTTGTCAAAGTGTGTCGCCATTGATATTTTTGGTTTTTTCTGGATGGCATGAATAAATGAGACTTTCAGACAGCTGTGAGGGATAGAGCGCAGGACTCGTGATCCTAAGGGGAATGTTACAATCGAAGTGCAGGTAATATTGAAAAGCGGCACACTTGCTTAATATATAATTAACCTTGGCTGGGTCACTTGTAAAAGTTGTATAGCGCTATACCAAAGCACAGAAAGGACAACACTTGACCAATTGCCAAAATCCTCAAATTACATTTCATTCTCATTTTGCTCAGAATTATTTCCTAGACGTACACTTAACTACAATTTGTGTTGCAATGGATCAAAATCCATATTAGCGAAAATGTCAGTGGTTTAGTTCTGACATCGTCTTTAGTGCTCTTGACGGTGCTAATTTGCACAAGGCAAAAACCACACTTCTTCAAAACTTTTGCCATTCATGACATTGTTCCATTATACCATTTTGGTAGTTGCGATATTCCATATTTTCCCATTCACTTCAAATGGGCTATCGGAACATTGTGTCTCAGCGCATTGTTCTTATCCGGATTCCCCTGATTGTACATGCACGAGCCTTTGCAGTAATTGGTTGGAATAGATCACGTGACATGCATTATGCATGATGTAATGTCGTAAATTAGCATGTGCCTCGATTTGATTTGAGGATTCTTCACAGTTCTGCATTGGCATGTGTATCGCAATGGAGTAGCGGTGCCCGGTGACAAACCTTGATTCCTTTATAAATATTGTTGAGTGTCCGGTAAAAGTTTGTTAGTGCATTGTTGAGCATTGAAGCTGATGGTAAATCGAAATTAAATGGCTTTCTTGTTTAAAATTTAACAGAAATGGTTAAACCATATCAGGTGGTTCTGTTGCAAGCCTAAAATTTAAAAAAAAAAATAATGAGCTGCATACCTGGCTTGGGGCTGCCACATATCAAGTGAGGCTTTTTTAAGCAAATTAATTTCGTCTTAGAACTTGCAAACCATGTAGTTTTATAAGGAAATAAAAGTAACTAGCTTTGCAAGGGAGGACAGAATTAAAAATACCAATTGCACTAGTCATAATCTTTGGCATTATTAGATTTATAGGACTTCATCAATCCTTTGGTTTGTTCGCATACAAGAGTGCTTTAGTTCCAAACAACATTGCAGAAAAGTCTGTTCATATCAATGCTGATTTTTGACAAAGAATGTCCTACCATGACCGGGGATGATAACATTTGCAATTGCTAATATCTTGGCTCTGTTGACCTGTTGTACTTCTGGTGCTTCACTGTTATCCTTCCACAATGAAGGGGTTGCCATATCCTCTTCACATTCAAACAGATCACCTACAAAGAAAACCAAATTTTTTATTAAAGATTTTCATATCCAAGTCTTAACTATTTTTATTAAGTAACTTAGAGCGGCACTGGTACATTTTCACAAAATATGAAATTTCTTCAATTTGCTCTCAAATGATAGTCTAGGCCACTTGAAGAATAGAGATACATTTTACACATAAAATAACATACTCAAAAACAGATAGGGATGTTAATAAGAGGTTAAAGACATCCAGGTAATTTGTAGGCTAACTTTTAAGTTTTCCATAACTTTAATCAACAAATGTGTATATTACATGAATATCATAGACTCATACTCATTGATATTAAACCACAAAGGTCACAGACCCGTCAAACATGGTGCATACCGTGGGAAACATGCATACGGCGTGCGTTTTCTTGTGTTAAACGCCATTTCCGTTGTCTGCTAAATTAATGTCGCCGGCGACATTAATTATGAAATCGTTCTGTTTACCCATAAGGACACTGATTTGGTCTTAATCATTTCAGATGAGGGCTAATGTATATAAAAGCTTTACAACCATGCAAAAATATTGATTTTGAAAAATCATGAGGGCACACTATTTTTCAAATGTGCCAGTGTCTCTTTAACACTATTTATACAGTGTGCAGGCTTCTATCTGTTACTTTCAGATTGTGGGGAGCATTTTAGCTGGGATGATGGAAGTCCAATGATATATGCATATAAGAATTCTTTCTGAAGCATAAATAAACTTGAATTTGAGTAAAAAATGTCAAAAGTAACAATAATAATATTAATAAGACGGCAATTGCTGCAATGCAACAGTATACAAGGCACTGAAGAAGAGAGAGGAAGAGGAGAAAAAAAACAGTAAGCTAAAGCCAAAGAGAAAGATGAGTTTTAAAAGCTTTTGGTAAAAGATGAATTACTCCTAGCATTATCGATGGAGATGGGTAAAGCATTCTGCAGCTTGTACCCAACAATGTTAAAGAGACATGAGATTTCCAGGAAGAAGCGCCCCCAATTTTTCTCGAATCCCGGTTTTTTACATATTTGGAATGCTTACCAATGTATTAGATCACACCTGAAGTGAATAAGCCGAATACGCCTTCTTTATGTAATAAGATGATGATTTAGTTTCTGTCGTGCACGACAGAAAGTCAAAGCATGGTTTTGGGGAACGATTACGATAGCAGGCAAGTTGCAGTTTCTTTTGCACCTGTTTGTTTATTAAACCTTCGAAACGTTCTCGGTAGGTGGTCTACAACCGATCCAGTGAAATTTGAGAGAAATTCGTATCCTAAAAAAATCTCCTCCTGTCACTTTAAATGCCCTATTACCAAGCTTCTTTTGTGAGCTCGATGGTGAGCTCTAGAGAAACAAAGGGAATAGGAGGAGACATTAGCATTTTAGGACACACCAATACTATTGTGTCATTTAGTGTCAAGAAAAAACTTATTTCAAATCACACTACATCATTAAATGTAATGATTTTGTTTTGTGAAAAATAAAAGCACTAAGCACCGGAGCGTGTGCTTAGTGGAAAAGATGAAAAAAATGTTCAACCAACTCCATGGTTCAACTGAATGACCAAATGACTTCAATTTTTTTATTGAAGGGCTATCTTCTGTGCTCATTATAGGTAAAAATATTTGGACAATTCCACTCTTGACTCTTGTCAAAGATTTGAGGGGCATGGTGCAACTGCCAAGAATTTGTTTTTGCTCTATTAATAAAAATGCAGATGTAAACATAAAACTTTCTCTTGCTATATATAGGTTACAATTAGTACTTCTTTTCATATAAAGCAAAAGAAAAAAGCGGCCAAAAATTCTGTGTTAGTACGTTTTTTCCTGAAAATCGAGAATTGGCCTATTTTAAACAAAATTCTTCATAATTCATTTTTAGTTGAATTCTTGAAGCTAGTTGAATTTATGACTCCACTTTTAACCAATCAGATGACAGGGATCTATATATGAGGCATATAATATATGCTGTCACCTTAACATTTAAAGGTGCGTGTTCCGATCGTCTTTGGGACTGCCCTGATCTACCCGGTAGTAGTATTGATTTTGATATCAGATGAAAGGCCGTATTTTTCTCATTGTCGTCCTGAAATTTGAGCCCTCAATATTAGCACATTATTGAATAAGGCTTTGCAATGCGCATTATTGCTTCTACCATCAAAACCGCAAGTCTGTTTCCACGGTACTTGATGGGGCATATGTGCAAGTGCCAGGCTCTCATATCAAGTAGAGAACACATTATACATAAATTGGAACAAGCACCTTTAAAGGGGCATTCGCGATCCACAACCTCATCCCTCCAACTTACCTAAAAAAAGTTGAGATTTTTATACCATCTGAACCGTTAGCCTTAGTAATCCATATGTACCAAATCTTATGTGCAAATTCGGTCGCATCTGTAAGAAATTGGCAAATTTTGTATTTTCTGTCCGTAATTTCTGACAGAAATTACAGTACAGTGGCTATGGGACCGTGGGAAACAAGTATTTGCTCATAACACAAAACTGCAAGATCAGGATCAACTCAAATTTTGTGAATAAGGTTTTCTCAAGGATATCTAGTGAACCATGAATAAAACAGAATGTGCTGGAATCACGAAATGCACCTTTAAGATTTCAATAACACATTTACCTATCAGCTGTGTCCATAGTCAGTGCTTACCTGCTATCACTGTAACCCCATCCTGGGTGTTGTGTACCACCACACTCACATCACTGTGTGTGTGACCAGGTGTAGGTTTAACTTCAACAACATCATCAATCCATAGACTGGTTCCCTGTGTACAGACAGGTGGTTTAACACAAGTTCTTTAATATTGTACATATAACCACACATGCATGATATTCTTTCTACTAAAGCAGCCATGCCCTAAGTACCCACCCACCAATTTTTTTTTTTAATTCCGAATTGGGTCATTCGACAAAGTTGGGAAACTAAGGGAGTGGTCATTATGTACACCAGGGGGAATGGAGGATGATTTCAACTTTTTTTTGGCAAAAAAAATTGTGTTTCCTTTCACTTCCATTCAAAAATTTTGCATTCCCCAGATTTTATGAAATTTCATCCTTCTCTCTTTGATTAAAATTTTCATATTCATCATCTCGCTTACAATTTTTCCCATCAACTCCTTCATTGAAAAAAAAAAAAGTTCAAAACTATTAAAATGCAATCTAGCCTGATATATGCAACTTTTTTCATAAATTCATGGCTATGATTTAAAGACACTATCAGTGATTCCTCCGAAAGAGTCAAAATATTTAAATTTTGCAGGAATAGCTTAAAAGTGAAGAATAAGGCTGTGCAATTGGCATAAGTTATCTTTTCCAACTGAAAAATTAACCGAGGAGGAAGAAAACAACAGTGTTCAGAGATTTGAATCTCCATTCAAATTGAATGGAGATTCAAATCTCAAATTACGTGTTGTACTTATAGTCCGTACGGACAGTAATGACAAAAATATCCGATTGTGCCTTTATTAGGTTGCTTTTGGTCTTAGCACTGGTAGGGTATGTTAGGGTACCTTTACTTGTTACAAACATGCAAAAATCTGATTTTGATGATTTTTTCTATTTTCTCATTTAGCAAATCACTGATAGTGCCTTTAACAGGGACAGTGTGTCCCATCTTTTATTAGTATTTAGCCACTTGCTGTTCAAACTTTTCTCTTGCACTAATAGCTGGATACAAAACAAACTGTTACCTATGTATTTTGAAGTATATTATGAGTGTTGCTGTAAGAAATATATCTGGATATAACAGAGACACAAAGGCCAACCATTCATACATATAAAGGCATTCAGCGAGTTACTAATCAGAAAATCAAAACAAACCAAAAATCAGATTTTTGCCTTTTTGTAACAAGTACAGGTATCCTAAGGTGCAAGTAATAAGACCAAATGCAACCTGACAAAATGTTTTAGTCATTATTGTCCCTACGGACATTTACTGCAGCACCTAATTGAATATTCATATTGTTGAACACTGCTGTTTTCTTCCTTTTAGATTAATTTTTCAATTGGAAAATATACCTTATGAAAGTCCTACAGCTTTATCCTTCACTTTTAAGCTATTCCTGCAAATTTTCAAATATTTTCACTCTTTCGGGTGGATCACTAAAATAGTGTCTAAATAGGTTCACAATGTAACAGAGGATAGTGTGTTCCAAGTTGGTGGAATGACACTGTAATTCAGATATCTTTATTTCAATTCATAACAGGGAAAGTCTAAATAAGGGTTCAGCTTTGGCAATTTCAGATTTTAATTACTTCATTTTGGTTTTAAAACAATTTGCAAGTTTCAAGAAACTGTTTAAAATGGCGGGTTTTGGTGTAATTAGAATGTGAGAATTCTGCTCGAAAAAAAAAGACTTTTTGCAAAATTAAAGCGGTTATTCTTTTGTACAGCAACAACATTCTTCCCAATTTGCAAGAACATGGAGGTCAAGCAAAATACTTCTGATGCTTCATGCCCAGATTTCTAAATTTACTATGTCGGTATGAAATGCCTCCCTATGGCAAAAAGCAAAAACATGAGATCTGCATAAAAATTGTGATTGCCTGGAACTCCTCCACATTTGCGTACAATGGACATGATGAGAACAGATGTAGCCATGCCCTAGTAAAATAAGATAATGCAAGATGCGTACCTCTATGAAGGGGTGGTCTGTATATAGATCATTTTGGCAAATGTCAAATCCAACAATATGCTTTGCTCGCAGAAATAGGTTCAAATTGCCAACATGGTCCGAGTGTCCGTGAGTGCAGACAACATGATCTATGTCTTCAGGCTGTAATCCGTGTGATGCTAAACCTTTATAAAGAAAAATAGGAAGATAAATCACTTGAAAAGAACAAGATATCAAAGCACACAAAATATGTATTGCACATTGATGCAATAAATCTTGGTTAGTTTACGGCATGCATGCATGGCAATGTGATTGTTTAACACTTAAGTGACCAAGGGGGGTTCCTATGGACCCCAAAATTCATCAAAATTTGTCGTAATTGTCCGACTTTTAAATGTGCTTCTTTTCATACCAAAAATTAAAATCAGCCAAGCTGTTAACAAGTTAATTAGTGGGGGTCCCATGGACCCCCCTGGGCACTAATGGAAGTTGCCTGAGAATAATTTCAAAAATCAAGAACCATAGCCAATTTTTTGCCGATATAATGTGCCACATACATGTACGTAAACAGTTATGTAACATTAAAAAAATTAACCACTTCCAACCTGCACAAGTGGGGTGCTGAAAAAAGCTTGATGCATCACATAAAACTAGGTAAAAAGGTCAAAACAGGCCTGAAAAGAAAGACAAAGCAGTCATCTTTTGACGCTTGAAAAGCATGAAAAGAGCTGAAATCAGCTAAAAAGCTGAACGCTCACAGGCTTGCCCTTATTGTGCTGAAAAAACAAAAGTTCATCCATCGTGGCGTTGCAAACCATTACTTCCACTCACCACTCAGGAGTGAAACCCCGTGGTCACTTAAAAGTGTTACTGAGGTGTACAGCCTATGCTCTGAAAATGTATTGATTTTTTTGCCATGTAAATAAAATACATTGTCAGAATTTCTCACGGATATTATCACTAATGTTACGTTTTGCAAGCCATCATTCATAACATATGTTGTATACTCAGTCATAAAAAATACATCATTCTATTATGTTTAAAAGCATTTTAAGTATAGGCTTTAATAGATGATTCCCAGGAGTAGCCATATTTCAAGATTGGTGGTGCTCTTCCTAACAAAAATCATACAGACATTTGGAGATGTGACCAAAATGAGGTCAGTTGTGGTATAGCTAAATCATTCACTGTTTAAAGGTGGTTGTTCCGATTTATGTGTATTGTGTTCTCTACTTGATATGAGAGCCTGGCACTTGCACATACACCCCATCACGTACCGTGGGAAACTAACTTGCGGTTTTGATGGTAGACGCAATAATGCATGTTGCAAAGCCCTATTCAATACTGTGCTAATAAAGTGGTTAACCACTAAAACGGCGGTTTTTTGTTTATATCTTGGGAATGAAATGGATTCGAGGGCTCAAATTTCAGGACGACAATGAGAAAAATACGGCCTTTCATCTGATATCAAAATCGATACTACTTCCGGGTAAATCAGGGGGGTCCCAAAGGCGATCGGAACACGCCCCTTTAACTATATAGTATTTTAAATTTGTCAAAGAATGCCCCTCTAATCAGCCCATGTGAGCTTTGACCTCAATTACAATTCACACAAAAAATGCATGCCATGGTCTTTCATGTAGCAAAGAATTTTGTGTATATCTGATGTTCCGTTTTTAACAATAGAGCACGAACATTTAGCTTATTTGCATACCCAGCATGCATATTTTATGCATATGTATACAATTCACACAAGGATGCATGCCACGATGGTCTTTCATGGAGTAAAGATTCTGCATATCTGACAACTATGCAGTATGCACATTAATTAGCTCATTTGCACAACGATTCTGCATGTTTCATGCCCAAAATCCAATCAGGCTGATAACTCATTAACCCATTTCCTTTCACCAAGTTACATCTTCAGACGCCTTTATAGAACTTCAGATAACTTGCTCACAAGCTTTCCTGAAAATAGATTAACATATACTAAAAGTTTGTGATCCAAAGCCTCCTCTTGCCGACTTACCTACAAAAAAGATTTTTATATCATCAGAACCAGCTCTTATCAGAACCATTGACCGACCAAGTATTTTGTACCGGGGGGAACAGGGTAGGTACATATGTGCCGGTGCCGCCGATATGGGTCGCATTTTCACCCCTTACTATAATGATGGGTCATTTTTTTCACCATGCTTCTATAAAGATGGGTCAATTTTTTAGGTTATTTCTACTATATAAATGGGTCTTTTTCAAATTTTGGTCACATTTCACTATAAAAATGGGTCTATTTTTCTATTTTTGGTAAAATCACAATCAAGATGGTCAATTTTTCTGATTTTGAGAAAAAAAAACTATGAAAATGGGCCGATTTTTCAAGGATTACTATGAAAATGGTGCAAAATTTTAAAGCCACTATAGAAATGGGTCGAAATTTTTGAACCAACTATATGAATGGGTCATATATTTATACAATTTGGTCACTATAAACATGGGTCGATTTTTT
The DNA here is from genome assembly GCA_023653785.1 of Ophioderma brevispina. NCBI lineage: Eukaryota > Metazoa > Echinodermata > Ophiuroidea > Amphilepidida > Ophiodermatidae > Ophioderma > Ophioderma brevispina. The sequence goes on from JAMKCH010000815.1 coordinate 38,625, forward strand.
TACTCCGGGATTTTGTGTGCAGATTTTATCTACTCCAGAAGAAATTCACAATTTTGTATTTTCTGTTTGCTAAACTTTACCATGGGTTTTGGGGTAAAGGCCATTCATCAAGATAAATAAATTGGGCCATCCCCTTTAATGGCTGCAATGATTTTGTAGAAAAGAGGAATGTCTTTATTCAAGTTCCTTATAGTAGTCTACTTTAACCCTACCCGTCCGAGAGTCATTGAAAAGCAATCAAGTTGCTCCTATTGATTGTAATTGCACTT
>JAMKCH010000816.1:0-40675 GCA_023653785.1 Ophioderma brevispina
TCACTTTTTGCTCAACTTTACAGGATGAATAGCTTTGTTCAGACAGCAAAATTTTGACCACTGGGTAAAATCCAGGGTTCTGGGGACGAGGCTATTGTGATCAAACCGCCATGACGTTTAAAATACTCTACTTCCAAAATGCCTAATGTGAATAAATTTATAGAGAAGCAGTACCCATCCAGAATCCAGCAAGCTGGACACTATTAAAGACATGGTTAGAAAACACTCACAGCAAACTAATTTACAGGTTTCTTTATAATTTTTTGCTCATACAACACTTAAATATGACATTATGAAATAGCTAGAACTTTAAAACAATCCTTTGATATTCATCATGACCCCAATGCCCCTTAATCTTTTATATTAGCCGCAGAGCAGCTCATAACAGAAATGTCTAAATCAGAGGCCTTAGTACTTGTTTTTTTTAAAGTGCTTTTTGGACCGAGGCAGATGTTTTTCCTGTATACCTATATAGAAATATTTTCCACACTTATTTCTGAACAAAAATTAATTTAGTTTGTAAACAACCCATAACAAGGAGTATTATTGAGAGTGGGACACATCCCACTTTTTACCCACTTATTGCCATATCCTTTATGCCTCACACAGCTCAACTTCTATTTTGTTCTTGCTTCACATCAGTTTAAGTACTTTGAAAAGCATCCTCTTTTTAGTGGAAACATCTCACTTCCCCTGCTGGGGTAAGTCTGGTTATAAAGTTGCTACCATCGGTTTTCTGATGATAGTATTACTGACAAAAGCTACTGGTCACTGATGAAATAGACAATTGATTGGTGTCTGGTATCAAATGGAAGAAACTTGCAAAATTTCAGTTCAACATGGGCAATAAAGGTAGTGCTGGCTCAACACATTTCCAGGGGCCGTTATCAATTACAAATCACGCCCCTACAGGCCTTAATAATTGCCACACACCGTCGTGCACGTACCTAAATATGTCCAATTTTTCCCAATGACTTTGAACAGTTTGTGCTGCATGGAATGCAATTGCTAGAATTTCAGTACACTGTTGCACTTGTCTAGAGTGATTCATCTCTTGCTATTTAAGTAATTTAACCTTTCAAATGTTTTAAATGTTAATAAATCGATGTTTGTCATTCACAAGCCTAGCTTACATTTTTACATATTAAATGATGTAGGCATTAATTACTACATATCACAAATTTTCATACCCTCCTTTCATCCTAAATGATCTTTACAAAATTTTGCAAGTTTTGAAGATCCACCACCACAATGTGAAGGAACTAATGCATGAAGACAAATGCCCAGATGCATTATGTATAAAGGCACCATAAAAAAAAAAAAAGGATTCATTACATAACAAAGGCACCAATGCATTACACGTATAGAGGCACCAGGTGCATTGCGTACATAGGCACCCGATGCATGAAGTAAATGCACCAGGTGCACCTAGTACAAAGGCACCATATGCCCTAGTACAAAGGCACCAGATCATGAATCACAAGTTTTAACAATGCTCACTTTAGAAAACCAAATTGCCACATTTGCCAAGCTACAAATACCCTTAAACACTCTTCATTTGCATAATTCATTCAAAGTGATGTACGTCTAGGCTTTACTCAATTTTTCTTCCTGATTGGAGCTACACAAGGAGAAATCTTTCAAACTCAACTATAGTCCTTTCTCTACCTCCCTGCAGTGGATGTCATAACCTTGAACGCACCTTTTACGTGTGCGTCAAGATATTCAGTCTTTGTGCTCTCGTGTAAAAATGCTGTCGCTTTAAGCCCTCGCTCGCCGGTTTACTGTGCGCCTCAAATCCTCGGCACTGACGTCACTGCATGGAGGTAGGAAAATGGAGTAAACAAGTTAAGTGTAAATCATGTACACACATACGAGTGCATTGAAGAGGGGCAGTATGGCGGTTACTCTCCCCTTCACCGGTAGATGCCCTATAGACTATTCATATAAACATCAGAAACATTGGTTTTTATGTTTGTATTTAAGTTGTATTTTGGCCTCCACACGCGTGTAAATTCCCAAGCACTTGTCAGTAAACGCACGGTGAAATAAGCGTAAGTGCTGTGCCCAACATTTGCATGTGATGAAGCCGTTATGACGCGTATCAGGTTCATGCTCGGTGATCTTCGATTTGAAAAGGTCTATACTATTGTTGTCACGGTTTTTAAAATGACTACTGACATGTGCTATAATCTATAGGAATCTACCATTGTTTTAAAGTCTTCTTAACCACTTGAATGCATTTTCATGCCAATTCGTACACATGCTCTGAAATGCAAGAATTATTATTTTTTTTTTTAAATAAATTTTTGACATTTGAACATGGAACGACTTTAGTTGTCTGCACGGCCCAGTTTGGCATAATTACATTATACCCTTCAACACCCCTACTATTAAACATCATTTTCCATTTTTTTTGTTCTTTCAGAAAATGGATGACAAAGATTGTGATATTTTCTCCCGAACAACTGTGTTGGCTGTTTGTACTGAGCAAGGAGCCTCAATTTTCAACCGCATACTACGCGGAGTGCGTAACTTCAAGAATACATCAAAATGAAGTTTTCACTCCACAGAGTTCTGTAAATTGTTATGCTTACAAACCTGAATGACAGCTTCTTCTGGTGTCATGAGTGAATTTGTGCTCTTTGAAGATGGGACTTTGGTAGAATCCAGACAAATTGGAAATGTTTATCTGTCGAGCCTGAAATAGGAGTAAGAGAGAAAACAATGGTGAATACAAAGGAAGCAAATTAAAATTATGAATTATATACAATTCTAACACTTGTTTTTTAATTGGCATTTAGTTTTAACTCTGCGTGGTCTTTTACCTGATATTGTTATTACTAAACTGACACCAAGTCACTCTGGTTAGTGTTCTTAAAGGGACATTTTGTGATTCCTCATCCCCGACTTGACTAAATGTTTATGGCGTGTTTTACGATAGAGGGGTCCAAAACTTCCCGATTTTACATAAAATGTGTAATTTTGAGTACCAAATGTTATATTGGGGGCATTTTACTAGTTTTAATTTGAAAGTTTTGAGGCAAGACCCACTCCAAAAAGTAAATTGGGAAAAGAAATGTAATTTTTCACCAAAATCACCATTTTTTTTAGTGCAAACGTCACATATTTTGATGGACACAATATGTCCATCAAATGTAACATTAGCAACAAACATGATGATTTTTGACCAACTTTTTGTGAGAGGATTTGTTTTTTTTGATAGATATATTATGTATTTTAGGTCACTTATTCATATCAAGCCAATTTTCAAACTATCGTGTTTTCAGATAAATTTTCACAAACAAAATACTGTTTTCAGGGCAAAAATGGGAAAATTGTGTCCATCAAAAAGTGTAACATTCACCCCTCAAAAAGGCTCATATCTTTAAAACTACTTGGCAGGGAGCAAATATTCAAATGAGTTAATTATTAAGCACAAATAGTGATGACACAGATGGGTATTACTTGCATGCACTACTCCCCACATACCAAGTTTGTCAAATTTGGACATTGGGAGCTGGTAGAAATTCACCTTTTTATTCAACCTAACCAAGTTACCCTAACCAAAATGGAGCCCACACACACACAGACACATACAAAAGGAATCTGCTTTCACAATATCCCTGTGACTTTTTAAGATGGTGATAAAAATGTAGGTGCTAGGATCATGAAATGCACCGATAATATTTTAGTAAACTTTGAACTACAAACAATACAATGTCCACTGCATGTTAGAGAGCACTTTGCTTCGGGCATGCTCAATATTCTCAATACAACAATCTCGGAAAATTCTTTGGAGGTAGGTCATCAAAAACTTCACACAAGTCATTTTGTCATAATGTGAAAAGTTGGGAAAATCAAATTTATTTGAAGTTAGGCAGACTAAAAAGCACATTTCATAGATTTAGACTTGGTCATGCACAGTCCAACACAAATGTGGTTGGTTTCTTGAATATGAAATGTGCTTTGGATTTTTTTTTTTTTTTTTTTTTAAAGGGCCATTCTTCAGGATGTCACACGTGACCGAACTTCATTTGCCTCCCATGACAAAACAACCAATCTAGCAAAAGTGGAAACTTTATTTTTGGTTAGGTTTGGACAAAATCTAACCAAAAATAATGTTTCCACTTTCGCTAGGTTATTGTTTTGTCATGGGAGGCAAACAAAGTTTGGTCACGTGTGTGACATCCCGAAGAATGGCCCTAAACAAGACTCATGAAATGGCCAAATAGGTAGCAAACAGCTTGTTTCCTACCAACAAAAGAATATTTTATGTCTAAGACTTATTGTCTAATTAAATGTTTACCTTGTCTTGAAGATCCTTTTCTGAGATCTCAATGTATTCTTGTTCTGTACCGTACCGTGTACGATGGAATGACGTATGTTCCTGTACCAACTGCTTCAAAATGAATAGTAGCAGCTCATTGTTGTCTCGCTTGAAGCTCAGGTAACGGGAGAAGTTCTGAATGAATGGAATGAGAGTTTAGATTTTAAAGACCGATTCGGATTTTTTAGGATAGTGTCCTCAATTTTCAGACCCTGTGAAATAGCCAAGCTCAATTGATGTCCTTTGAGAATTCTAGATTCAATTTTTTTCTTATACTACACTAATTTTTATCAAAATGAAAAATACAAAAATTTTAGTTTTAGTTAACAATATTCAATACACAAAAATATGATATTTCAACATTTCTGAATCAGCCTTTAATTTTTTTTTAAGATAAGATGTTCTGAATTTGATGCCAGCCAGTTCCTGCGCAATGTTGATTTAAAATGCTCAATAGTTCAAAAAATGCTTGCATATGATTTTGTTTTGTTCTATTTCTTCTGAAGCGCCTTGGTAGCTTTGCGCTTAATTTTTTTGAACGAGTCACAATTTGCCCCTTGGTATACTAGATGTATTAACTTTATAGGGGCTTTAGATGTTTTACTTTAAAAACTTCAGCACAATTTTCCAACCTACAATGTATCAAGTTTTATTAAAGTACTGCAACCAAATTTTGGCAGAGACAAAATTATCAACTTTGTGCTTATGTATTTTAAGTATTTGTATTAGTCTTAAATTTCACGATCAGATTTTGATAAATACATAACATGGCACTTTAAATTGTACCTAGACTGAGTATTTTGTTTCCTAAAGGCTTTAATATGAATAGATTCTCCTTAAAAACTCCTGCCACCATCGGTGATTAACCTTCTCAATACTTCGCCTGATACAACGTAACTTCTGGGATCAATGAAGCTCTCCGCATTACACGAATGTCCTGTTGAACAATCGTCCTCATTTACATATTCACGTAGATGCATCTTAGCGTGGGCTTCTGACATACGGATCACTGATTCGATGTGGCGAACTGTGATGGGAATACTTCCTGTGGCCTGCAAGGATTTTAATAATAAATAAACTATAAATACCGAAATGAAAATTTAAAAATTATGTAGCATTATGATGACTTAGAAGCTGTGAGTGCATCTGTGTGTCAAGAGATTTGTCCTAGGTTTCTGGAGCCTTCACTACTGCCCTATAAAGGGACACATGAAGATTTTCCTAGGAAACACATTACACATTTCTCTAAATTTGCACCAGATTGGTTGTAGAACACCTACCAAGAATGTTTCCTGGAAGTGGGAAAAAGTAGCAAATACCAAAAACAAAGGGTTTAAAGGTGTATTTCATTATTCCAGCACCTGTTTTATTCATTGTTCAATATATATCCTTGAGAAAAGCTTATTCACAATTTTAGTTGATCCCAACCTTGTGGTCTTGTGTTGTGAGTAAATGCTGGTTTCCCACGGTCCCATAGGCCACTATGCTATTTTTCCTGTCCATTTACAGACAGAAAATACAAAATTTCTTACAGATATGACCTTTAATCTTCAAACTCACCATGGATTCTCTCCTGAGTTCAGAATACATTTTGGCTACCTTGTCTTGGTCCATGTGATGGAGTTTAGGATGCACCTTCTCTTTGGCATAGATGATGTATTTCTTCAGAAGATCTTGAGGAATCTTCTCCAGACCAGAAGTGGTAGGAAGCTCCTAGATCATGACAATTTTTAATCCCATGTAAGAATTAAAGTTTAAAAGAATGGACCTTAAAAGTGGGACAGCAAGTTGAGGATGAACGATGACACTTTCACAATTACGTAAGATAATGAAGTATCTTATAGACATTTGGAAAAAAAAACCTATGTTAATTATTAATTTTCTTTTTAATATACTCGATTTTTGACCCATGTTTGTCAAACATGGTTTGCAACATAGACAATATCTGCATATAAAACAACCTAATCCCCATGGATATCTTGTGCACAGGCATGCGATGCCCAATGTTTACATTTTCAACCAAATAAAACAAGTACGTAATCTACAGAAGGAAAGGCCTCCGGAATGGCCACAAACTTGTTTGACTGTAGCTAGTATATCATTGCAAGCTCCTACGGTGATTATAAGCATACAAGAGGAAGAGAACCAGCCTTGAGTTTGCTGTACGCACCACTATACCACCGGTCTACCACATTAGTAAACATAGACCAGCCGGCTTATTTGGATGCGATGCAATGACTTCAATCATTTTTACCACCGTATAGCATGAGAAAAATCATCATGCCTGTGTCCAACTTGGATTGTTCCTTTTCACTCGGCTTTGCCTTGTGCAGAGATGTAACAGAGGAGTAGTCCCATTTCCTGAAAATCCAAAATTTAAACCGACAGGAAGGCCAAATTTTAGCGTAGCATCCAGCAAAGCTCCGGGGAACGTATTTTCTTACGCGATTTTGGGGTACAAGACCCCTTATCTAAAATAAATTGGTACTTGGGTTTTTGATGCAGTTTTACCTTTATCATCGATACTCTGATCTCAGAAATTGAAAAAAAAAAATTTTTTAAAAAAATCATTTCCGGATTTTTTTTATTTATGGCCAAAAATCCGGAAATTTCCAGAAAAGTTACATCTCTGCTTGTGAAAAAAATCCAAACTCGACAGTGCTGATATCTTACTACTGCACGCACAGAAGTTAATATTTGTATTATGTTTGATTCAACATTTTCACGACTTGAGAAATTGCTATGAAGAATAATAGTGAATTATATTTCTGCTTAGTGAATTACAGAATATTTCATACAATGTGAAATGAAAATTTGTTTTTCTTTTGGAGCATTGTCTCGTCTTGTGTGCTTGTTATGTTTTGTTATTTCTTTTAATGTATTTGTGAAAAGAGTTAACCTTTCTTTCGGTGGGGGCCCACTTCTGGCCTTTTGGTCCATTCCACCATAATCATTATTGTGCGATTATGTTTATGTTTATTTGTTATTATGGAAAGAAAGTTTTGATTGATTGAAAATAGACATCCCCACGTTTTTTTCAAACCTCTCATCCGCACTATTCAGGGGCCTATCACATTATTTATTTCCCTGAAGTAGCATTCTTGAGTCTGTATTAGACTTAAACTTAAAATGCACACATCCAGCATGGTTTTATGATAAAGGGGTCCAAATCTTCTCGTCTGCTTTACATCAATATGTAATTTCAAGTATCAAATAATTTTGGGGCATTTTGAGTTTTGAAGCAGACCCTCCACAAAGTATTCCCTTTTCCTTATTGCAAACGTTACAACATACTTTTTGATGGACACAATATATGTCCAATAAATGTAACATTTCCAACAAACATACTTTTGACCTACTTTTTTGAGGATTTCGATTTTTATATAATATTATTTTTAGTCACTTATTATATCAACGCCAATTTGCAAATTAATCCCGTTTTCAGATTAATTTTGCAAACAAACTTACTGTTTTTAAAGAGAATGTGGCACTAATGGACAAAAAATGGAAAAATTGTGTCCAACAAAAAGTGTAATATTCACACCTTCAAAAAGTTTTGTAATCTTGTGAAACTACTCATTGCAGTCAACTCAAAATTGCTAACAGATTTTGCTTTTGTTTTGAAATAGTAAAACCATTTGACAGAATTGAAACAGAGGGTTTTTTTTATTAAGACAAATGGTATATGTAGTCATAGTCCTTCATTTGACTTTAAACAGGTCTGATAATAAAGGCAAAGGAAGTAGAGGGGCTTTGTTCCGATGTTTGTGTTTCTCTTATTGATATGAGAGCCTGTCACTTGCACATACACCCATCATTACCGTGGGAACCAAACTTGCATTTTGATGGTAGATGCAATAATGCATGCTGCAAAGCCCATTCAATACTGTGCTAATATTGATTGGTTAAACAACAAAGGAATGGTGTTTTTTTTGTTTATATCTTATTCTTGGGATTTGAGGCCTCAATTTCAGGACACAATGAGAAAATACGCCTTTTCATTTGATATCAAAATCGAAACTACTTCCGGGTAAAATCAGGGGGGTCCCAAAAGGCGTTCGGAACACGCACCTTTCAAACTGGACTGCTTCACTTTACAATCCTCTCTTATTTTTTTTTTGTAATTGTTTCCACTTTTCAACACAAAAATATTACTTACCAAAAACATTTGGTCTCTTCTCTCTCTATGCTTCTGTGATTTCCCCAGGTGATGCTGTGATGTGCTTCTGTTACAAATTTAGCTAACATCTCATCCTGCCAAGATATGACATTAACAAACTCATTTTACTTAAGCATTTTTAGATAAATTTTAAAGAACATCTTGTTATCTTTAGTAGAGATTGGCCAGCATTAGGTACTCCACATTAAAAACAGCGGTGGCAACCAAGTCCTCCAATTCCATTATAGCATTCCCCAAAAAGTCCCACAAGAAATTACAACAATACAACGGCGGGATTCTTACTCACGCGGTAGTCTATAAGGCAGCTACACCATGTCTACCGCACGGCAGCTACTGCACAGTACCCACTGGGCTATTGCGAGGCGGTAGCTTCAAGATAGGGCTTACAAAGTAGAAACGATATTAGGTAAAAAGTAATGTGGCTACTCTGCTTTACCTACCCCCAATGGCTACCCTGTAAATGCCCATTAGGTGGAAAGAAGGTGGATGTTGAGTAACCGTAACAGTGTAGACACGCGGCTAACCACGTAGCTACTCCGCGATTACCATGACACCGTTTTGAGAGTGGGTGAAAATTTCATGAACTGAGGGCGCTATACACTTGGGCTCCATTTAGCGTTTTTTGAACGTTTTTAGGAAAATTCAAATCGAGCATCATCAAAAACCCCCATAAACGTCACTTGTAATAAAATATGCAAATATATGGGGCAAAAATATCAAGAAAAAACAAAATTTGGGCATGCGAAATACCGCGCGCGCTTAGAGCCGGTGTAACCACGTCGCTACTCCACGACGGTGCAGCCAGCCGCTGTGTGTACACTATCCGTCTATGTGCAAAATACAACGGAATCCTGGCCGCGAGTGTAACTCTATGGGTCGGTAATCCATGTCTACTCCGTGGTAATCTGTGTGGTAATACCATGAAGACATTGGCCGTGTACTGAGTGCAAACCAACAAACCACTTTGGTGATTTGATGTGGGGGCGGTCATGGGTGTTCCCCTTACCCACATACGACCAGCCGTCCTTGTTCTTATAATACAAAAATCAGAAATACCCCCAGGGTGTTGTTCTTCCAACTCCACTCGTTTTTGGAAAAAAAATATTCTCAACATCAAAATTCAGATATTTTTTGTCACGATTTCGCTTTTATGTGTTAAAAACCATGGCGAACGTCTGAATGGGGATTTCTTGGCCGCCCGCCCTGATTAAAACTTCATTGAAAAGGCGAATTACCCATGACCAAAACCTCGTCACCCTGCTTTCCTTCCTCCTCCAACAGATTTGGTGATCAGAAGTTCATATTTTTTAACCCGAAAAAAAAGTAAGGCTGGGAAAATTGTCTTTTTGTTTATGACCAAAAACCTCACCCAGCGAGATTGACCACATTAATTCTCATACACTATGGGCCAATTTTTTTTAAACTTATGCTATTCAACAGCTGAACCGACTTAATAACTCAAATTTGTATTTTGGTTTTTTCTTCCGATATACTTTCTAAAGTAAGGGAGAATAATATGAAAAATTGACCCAGATTGGGTTGCCACATCTTTGACCTTAATATTTCTTTTGACTTCTGTTATCTTTCTTCAGGAATAGATAATAGGGTTACAAGACTTTCATGCAATACAAACACTTGTTTAATATCAGTAGAGAAAATGATTTAGTACTATTAAGAGGTAATTGCCTTACTGATCAACCGTGTCTCTACACACACAAAATGTCAAAACGATACAAAATGGGTTCTTTGGGTCACCTGAAAACAAACAAAAAATGCCTTTTTAAATTGTATTTCCTAATATCAGTTGCAATTTAAAGATACCAGTTCCTTTTATTTGCACCAGAGTAAAGTCAACCTATTCTTATGATTTCAACTCAACAAAACAACCCTTGCAAACAGAAAGTCATACTCACTTTTCCGAGAATGTCATTGTGGGTTATAAAGCGCCCTCCGATTGGATTGGCAGCAGCGATGATGCTCCCCTGGCTTGTAGTGACGTGACAATACCTGCCTTGGATACCGAGATACTCTGTTGCTCCATGTCTTCATGAATACTTGTCCGCTCTGCATCGTTTCAATCTTAATTTGAATTAAAAGGGCAATTTTAGTAACCCTACTTTGCAATAAAACAATTTACAAATTACATTCCCCTCTGTCCCCAGACATTTGCCAACCCTTTATGCACGTTCTTTCAATGTAACATTTGTACGGTATCATTAACACGTAAAGTGCCTTATGACGCGAATATTCGGAGCTATTGTTTACGTCATAAACATTGATATCTCCCTTGAGGCAATTGGTCACGAACGTGAATAATTACTATATTATAAGGTCTTGCCGCCCAATAGAAGGCATCTTTCTCCCGCGGCTGTGTGTAATTGGTTGTGAATGAAGTGTTTTTTTTTTTTTTTTTTTTAAACGCTCTTTTGAACAGCGAAAAATTATGAATGAAATAGGCCTCGTAGCCTTGCAGTTTCCTAAAAATCAATGACAAGAAAGGGACTTCACCCACTCGCTGGAAATTTCGAGCGACCAGGGGAAAATTTTCGCTGGCTGAAAACTAGAAACACCGCATCTTTTTTTGGGGCGCAGACACGAAATGGCCCGGCCATTAAACAAAAGTTTACTCTATACCCGGTGAACTGTGTGTGTGCAAACCAAACACAACAACAATGACAACAAATGTGATGCACTGCAATCGCCTGTTTGCAGACGGCGATAGTGGATAACGAAAGTGAAGTCTTGGTCTTTGAGGAAGGAGTATCTTGGGTATGAAATTTGACAGTGGTTCGGATTTGAAATAGCGTTGATAGGCGAGTGAGCACGATTCCGATATGAAACTTTTGGGAGAGTAGGGGGTGCGAGTCGTCGATTCATTCGCTGGCTGGTCCCTTGTACTGCAAGCGCGGTAGGTCAAATTGTTCAGCTTGCTCGTGATATACCACACAGCATCCAAAGGGCGATAGATTGCAGCCAACGAAGCAACCAATTCCCCCTACGGAATACGATAATGTTTAGTGAATTTTTCACTGATGGTATGATTGACATTATGGTGTTACAGACCAATCTGTATGCAGCGCAGTTGTTGGCAAATCCAAATTTGAAGCGCCATGCACGCATTCGTAGGTGGTTTGATACAGATGCCACTGAGATGAGAGCTTTTCTCTGATTGCGTATTGCATGGGTATTTCCCCCAGAAATGATGCCCTTGATTATTTCTACTTCAACTAGTTCTTTTTGGCTAACGACACTCCAGAATATTTGCGCGTAATGTCGAAACCTCGTTTTCGGATGTACTGGCATCGTTGTGCTACCTTTTGCAAATCATGAATGCAAGATTACTGACATAAGGCTGATAACCGTCATTCCACGGACCCGCTGTTCGCCACCGATTCCCTCGCGCAAGGGGCGTCGACCTTGTTTCTTGTCGCTTGTTGTTTTCCCTTCTTTGCGAGCCCCCCATGGGTTTGTCTCTCGCCGAAAGTATTTACCCACTCTTGCACATGTTGTCGTATCGATCAGTGACGCTTCAACTCTCCGCATGCATCATACGGCGTGAAAGTCTTTCGCTCTCTGCGACGCCATCTACATGTTTACTGCATCAATTAGCGACATATACAGGCTGGTCGTTACTACGACTATGATCGAATCTGGGGCAAGGCTGTAGGGTCGTTCTAAACGGCTCGTGCATGCCAGAAGGGAGTATTTTTTATACAGACATTTTTACACTAGTCCCACTTTGGCTTATGAAATTGATGCCGAGGAACATGGGACCATCTTGCGTTACTGTCAAAAGAATCGCAGAGGTATGCCTGATGAGCTGAGAGAACGGCCAACACAAGATGCCCAGTTTGTGCTTTCAAGGATCCGATCCTGGCTGTGTCTTTCAAGGATCGCAATGATGTACGAATGCTAAGTACATTGCACCTGTACGCAAATGCAGGAACGCTCGACGCGTGCTACTGCTAATCAGCGAGCTGCCGGCAATGTCATTCTATGAGGAGGTTTATATTCGGCGCAAATTCCCTCCTTGACAAGCAGCTACAACAAGTTCATAGCGGGGGTCGGATGGACTTGACCAGCTTGTGTCCATACGACACGTTTCCAACGGTCCTGTGCGGCATAACTAAAAAAACAAAGAGAGAAAAAAAAAAAAAAAAAAGATAATAAAAAGGGCCACGGGTTCTCTCAAACTAAAAAAAGAATTTTCAATTCTCTTTTAGATATAATGCCCTGCTCACCTTCCCGCTTTTCATCTGGTCGCCCACCTCCTGGCGCAGCCTGTCCACGAAGATGTCTTCTGCGTCTTTTTCGAGAACACTTATTGGCGTTACACTTCGCCATACTTCAATCCAAAGGGCCTTGAAATCCCGCGCTAGTGGCAGGTCAGCGTCTAAGCCGTAGGGCTTTTCAGCCCGATCTTGGAAGGCTTGAAGGTCGGCATTTCTTTGAGAAAGGCCCCCTCCGCCCAACCGTGCGTTGCTTGCAACGAGCTGGTACTAATAGAAAAGTACGCATGTCGTATCGCGGCAAAACCTGTCCCAATCGTCCATATCTTGTCTGGATCAGTGTTTTGAGCGCTATCACACTGTTGAAAACTTCAACCTTGTCAGACCACCCAAAACGTGCCAGCTCCTCCTGACCATGGCTGACAATAAAATACCTCCTCATCAAGCTACAGGCGGCTTTTTCAAAACGAACTAGTCTTTTTCAAGACCATGAGTGACCAAAGTTTACTTTATCACTTTCCTCCAAATACAACACTGCAAATAATTATAACACGGGGGTGGTGTGGGTGGGGGGGGGGGGTTTCCAAGATGACGTGATATTCAGAGCGTTGCAGCCGACCGTGTTTTTCACGATGACAGATCATGACGAGAGCAGCCTGGCCCGATATTATTTTTCAAGATCGGCAGCACTGTAAACTGCTCCGCTTCAACTAACTTGATTCACACTGTGTGAATGCTACTTACATAGTAGTGGCCACGATGCAACTTTGATTCAATGCGGTTTTGTCTGATTCGGCAAGTTTCGATTGATGCAACTTGGCCAACCATACACAACATCATGCTTCGCACGGATCAGGGATGTTCAACCACCTGGTGGTGTTTACTCTGCAGGCTACACTTAGGTGTGTTTTTATCAGCAAAGTGGGGTCAGTAAATTACTAAATGTTTTATATTTTATTTGTGTGCTGTTGACATGCTTTTATTTATGTTTAGTTTTTGAAACTCAGAATTCGGCAGCCTTTAACGGAATAAAGTGGCATGTGATACTGTGCTTTATTCGTAAAGGATGCGGATGCTGAGTCATGTCGGCAAAGTGGGGTCAGTAAATGTACCCACCCTGTTTATATTTATTATTTGTGTGGCTTTTGACATGCTTTTGTTTATGTTTAATTTTTGAAAGACCAGAATTCGGCGCCTTACTAATTCAGTGCATGTGATACTGTGCTTTATTCCGTACGGCTGCGTGAATTCTGAGTCCGTGTCAGGCAGAGTGGGTTCAGTAAAATGTACTCAACCCTGTTTATATTCTTTATTTTGTGTTTTATGACATGATTCTTTTGTTTATTATGTTTAGTTTTTGAATTAACATTTATTTCACTACAATTACTATAAGAATACAGTGACATTCAATTGACATACATGTATAACACGATCAGTGTTTTTATTTTATTGAAAAAATGTGTTGTTTGATAAATTTACAATGAAAATCCTCAAACTTGCTCAAATTGGATTTTTTTTTGCTGGCGATCCTGTATTTTTCTCAAAATAACTGTATTTAAATATTATAATATTTTGAAGACAAAAATCACAACAAAAAAAAACCATCCTAATTAAGATATCTAATTGCTAAAATCAACAGAAGGCAGCATTATTAACAAAAGCAACACCCACAAAAAAAACACCCAATATTCTCAAAATGGCTGCCTTCGTCCTTGAATGGTTAACCCTAGCTATACTCTATCCAAGACGTTTTTCCTCAATTTCCGCGTCTAAGTTACGACTGTACGCAAACCATTCACACCACTCCGTCATCATAGCACAAGTTGAACAAACAACTAATTTTAAATCAACCAATTATGGTGTGCCGTTTTTACGATCCAAACGGCAACACTGCACACACTCGATAGCCACGGCAAAACCTGTGGAAAAAAAAACCTCCGGGACAGAGTATACCCTCTATATTATGCAGTCTAACAGCAATTATTATCAATCGGTCGTATCAGCAATTACTTAGCTAATATTAATAGGCGAATCTGTCCATCCTTATTTTAGATGATTACAGACATACACCTCAAAATTTGGTGGGTGTTAACTGGGGCTGAGCCAGAACAAGTTTGCATTTCTGGGATGCTACAAGGCAAAAGCTGGGTAATTGCAAAAGCTGTCTACTCACTTGGTTTTCAATTGTTTTCTTGAATCATCAACACCCCTCACTTATTTTCTTGAGCCTTTAAACAATATTTTGGTAATTAATCATTTAAAATATTTCCTATCTATTCTACCAAAGATCATCCACCTATTAAAACAATTCATATCACTGTTTTTATTGGTATACAAACCTTATCAAACTCGTCAATAATGCACCATGAGCACACACCCTTGTCAGCCAGTACAAGCGCCCCTGCCTCCAGAGTCCATTCTCTGCGTGATACAGGATTTCTTTGTACGTATGCTGTCAAACCCACTGCAGAAAGCACCTTGACCAGTTGTGAACACGGCTCTAGCAGCCAGTCTTCTCTACGTACTTCAGAAATTGCGACTTGCTGTACCTGGATCTCCGAATATCAGAATATTGATATCCCACGCACCTTGTGTTTTGGCCTGTTTTTTTAATTTTTTAGGTTTTTTCTTTTTTTTTTTTTTTTTTTTTTTTTTTCTTTTTTTTTTTTTTTTTTGAATGAGAATTTTATTAAAACCAGTGTCCTCTGGACACTTTTATACACCTGGGCCAAAAATTGAGTTGAAAACAATTGGGAGCAGTACATAATGTAAAACTAAATAGAATTCAAATTTCAATAAGAAAAAGTAATGCAACGTAAACGTGCATATCCCGGCCCCCTGGCCAAGATGGCAGTCTGGAACATGGACCTTTGATCTGGTCCAGACATTTGACATAAGAACATATGAAGGCACCCATATTGCACCTGAACCCCAAGTCAAGTTTAAATCTGATTCTTTTCGAACAAGACCTGAAAAAACAAAAAACTAATAAAACCTAACCAAAATGGAACACGCATATATACATACATACGGACATGCGCGATATCGCAATATCCCCTCGGCTTTTCAAGCCAGAGGATAAGGGGCATAAATAAAAAAGCTTTACACTTGGCCACGTTTTAAAGGATTGAAAAATTTAATTTGGAAATTTTTTAATTTTATGGCCACCTTTTGGAATAAAATATAAAATAGTCAAATCCAGAATTTTATTCTATTCCAATTTTCATGTCTTTGCAAGGAGTCTAGGCTGACAGTATTTATATAGGTGTTTTAAACATTTACACCAGAAAATAGACGAGGTCATAAATTGACCGAAGCCATATAATGCTTTGCTGCATATCTTTTCTTGCATATTAGAAAATGGATATTATTCACCTTAAGTTTTATAAATCATTTAACTGAAGCTGATTTCCTTTCCAATGTTGACTGAAATATATGCCATTCCCTTCTGAGAAGTGGAATGCCCCAAATTACCATAATAACACCCCTAAAAGAGAACATGGGATCCTCCCTGTTCTGCACCCACTCGGGAATATTGCTGGCATTCGACCAGGACCCCAGTCACACCCTGTCGACCTAAGCTATTCCTTAATTCCGTTGTGGCTCAAGCCCACAGGCCGCGTGTATATATCATGCTGTGGGGCGGGACTGGAAGTGGGAAGTCAACATTGGAAGGGAAAATCAGGCTCAGTTAAATGATTTATAAAAAACATAATGTGTTTGAATAAATCATACAATGAACTGATTTCCTTTAACCAATGTTGACTGGAAAAAATGCATTAACATCGTGAAGATAATTTCAACAAACACCAGACTAGCCCACTCAGTCGGAGGTGGAGCATGATATCTCAGAGCAGCCAAACAGAAGGCCGACAAAGGAGAACCCACATAAACATAAAGAGAACATATGTTAAAGGGCCTAAAGGCATTAACGTAAAAATCGGGGACATAGATGCTCACCTTAAAACGGCTACTCCGGGGCGGAAGTCACAGTCGGCACGGATGGAGAACATGTCTAGTGAAGTTTGAATTTAGGTTGTTTCTGCAGGAGTGCCCTCGCAACGTTCTCTTGGGGAGTTCGTACGTTCTGTAATACACCGACGAAAACGTTGGGGGAGCCCTCCACGACATAGCCTCGCAGATTTAGGCAAAACTGATTCCGCGGTGATATGGCCCAGGACGAAGTGATATTACGAAACCAAAGGGCTCGAGCTTGATAAGCTCCTATCACCGCGTTTGAATCATTAATTACAGCGCAATCCATAAGGCAATTGCTCGCTTTTGACGCGGACCCAGGGGGGGAAGCGTGTGTAAGAAAAAACGAGTCGTTCCGAGCCCCTGAGCGGGACTAGTTTTACGTTTGTGTATAAGGGGCCCGAACAGGGACACAACGGCGATATTCCCGCCACCGAAGAGTGACATGCAATTCGGGGTAGGCGTCGGATGAGGATGACTTTCTTTGCCCGAAAATCCGGCCTAAAGAACAATTGGACCCCTGTCCCGAGGAGAGAATCTGACGCTGACATAGATATATTCTTGATCTCCGAGCATAGTCTACCAGAGGCGAGAGCGCCCAGGGAAGACTGTTCTTAATGGTGACATGTTTTAGTGATGCCTCGGCCATGGTTCAAACGGGGGCTTCACTAAAATAGTCTAAGACAGAATTAAGGTCCAAGGGTGGGACCGTCTTCCTGGTCGGGGAGGTCGTGTATTAAAAATCCCCTCTAGAAGGAGGATCGGATGGAGCCACTCGCATTAATGGTAGATCCGTCAATCGAAACCTATAGGGATCGCTAAGATAGCGGACTTGAAGTTTCAAGTCCGCTATCAAAGCGATCGGTGAGAAAGGCAGCGATTCGGCTACAGACGCCCGAGTCGGTGACACCTCTCGTCGATCACACCAGCGGAAGTAGGGTCCAAGACGCTTAGAGTAAGCGTCCGTGGTGGATATCCTTCCTGCCGATATGAGCGAGGCAGCCCTCTGCGAAAGCCAGAATCTCGGCATCGCTGCACGGAAATGGCCAGCAAGTCAATGCTAGGGCTCCCGGACAGGGGGAACTGGCGCTCCCTCCGGCCGGAAGGGATACTAGGTCCGGACGGATCGGTAGACGCAGCCGGCCAGAGGCGCCAAGCGATCCACCATTGGACGAAACCAAAGGTGTTTCGGGCCAGAAGGGAGTGATGAGGATGAAACGGCATGCCTCCCGCCCATTTTCGACAACTACGTGGTGACCAGCATCGGAATTGGTGGGAAGGCATAGGCCGTGATCCCCTGACCAGTCCATCGCCAGAGCGTTGACTGAGTACGCACCCGGGTTTCGTTTTGGGGGAGTCCGGGTGCAGTACAGCGGGAGCTGGTGACTCTGGGTCGAGGCGAACAGGTCGATCTGAGGAAAACAGATAACCTCTCGAAGATCTCCCGTACGACATCTCGGTTCAGGGGATCCATTCCGAGGCCGTCGTCCTGCGGCGTGACAGATCGTCGGCAAGAAAGTTGACGGCCCCCGGATTGTGTACCGCGGACATCGTGATGGCTCCGATCTCGACACCGCGCTATGATGCGCATGGATCGCGACACAGGGGCCGGGAACGAGTTCCGCCCTGCTTGTTGATGTAGGCCACCACGGTACCAGGACACTGGAGTTCGTCACCACCGCCTCGAAGTGAGCAAGAGTTCGCCCTACTGCCCACAGTTCGATGCGATTGACATGGGCCTGGGCATCTGACAGGGACCACTACCCGAGGCGCTGAGGTTCTAGGGTGAAACCCCCCCCAACCCGACTTTGACGAGTCCGTCGTGATGACAACAGCGGACTGGAGCGCAGGGAAAGAGATCCCCGAGTCAGGTTGGGGCGGGTTTTGAGACCACCATGCCAGGTGATCCCGGATCCCTGCATTGATACGGATCAGACGGGAACTGGGTGCTTGATCGGCCTATAATGTCGCCCGAGGTGCATTTGAAGCATCCTCATATGGAAACGACAGGTACGGCGACCAGTCGACGAGACTGGCCATCAAGCCTAGAAGCGAAGCCAGTCTCGAGCGGGGCCCTGCGTAAGCAGCGCCATGGACGTTGCCGTCTGGACAACGACTCCTCCCGCTCGGCCGTCGGCTCTGCAATGCCCGGAAGCAGTTGCCAGACGAGCAACCAGATACCTCAGGTCTTGGAGAGGGGTAAGGCGCATTGTCGAAGTTGACAATGAAGCCCAACCTCTGCACGACCTGAAAGGTACGGCTGACCATATCGGCCGTCGCCTGGGGCGACGGGACAGTAGATCAACAGTCGTCCAAGTACAGGCAGAGGTTGACCCCTGACGCCTGAGGAATGCGCCCACCTCCCGGGTCACGATCGTGAAGACACTGGGAGAGGTGGGTGGAGAGTCCGAAGAGGGAGGCGGCACGTCCACTCGAACGACTGGCCCTGGATTTGAAATCTGAGCCAGCACGCGGTCGGATTTGTCGGGATTAGGCGGACTGAACGTGATGGTAGGCGTCTTTCAGATCAAAGAAGACGCCCAGCTCCCCTTCAAAGGGGGACAGCGCAGAGTGATCGACGCGAGGGTTCAATACTGAAACCTCTTCGGCTCTTTGATTAATGACATGAGGCTTAGGGGTCAGGATGGACGCCAATATCCCGCGTCTTTTGGGGGCCAAGAAGAACGTCGACAAAAACCCCTCGGTGAAGGGGTCGACTGGGGGGACGATGGCACTCTTCGCCAAGAGCGCTGAGACCTCGTCCAGAAGAGGTTGATTCTTCGGTTTCACCCCGGAAAGGGGGGTAGGTCTAGGTGGAAAGTCGGCGGGGGTTCCGCGGCGAACTCTATACGGTACCCCTGTTCCACCACACTCAGCACCCAAGGCGCAGGGGAAATGGCTGGCCATTCCCGCGCGTAAGAAATCAACGCGGCCGCACACCGGAGGTGGTAAGGTGCCCTCCCGAAGGAGAGACCCAGCGGCCACCGTGCCCTCAGGACTTAGACCCCTTCCCAGGCGCCTTGCTTTGGGAGGGGGACGAGTATTCGGCCTGGCCCCGGACTTCGGGGTCGGTAGAAGTGGCCGGAGCTGCGGTCTTCTTGGGTTGCTGAGGCAGTGCCGGCTTCGCCTGCTTGGCGGAACGGCTGGAAGAAGAAGAGAGAGAGGCTTTTCTTCTTCTTGGCCGAAGATCCCGTGAGGAGATCTTGAATGAGCATCCTTGAGCGCCTGCTCTCCGACTCCAAACGCTCCGCCGACGCAAGCAGTGAGTCCCCGACGAAACCTCCCGAAGAGGGACGTCCGCGATCGGATTGGTCTTGGAGAGTCCATGCAAGAAAGATCGGAACTTCAAGGTTGCGAAGTGTGAAGCAGGCGTTCTCGGGTCGCAAGAAGCTCAGGCGACGCGCCAAAGACATTGAAACCTCGTCTGCCGAATCACTAGCGAGGCTAGGACAGTCAAAGCAACTCCACCCTCGCCCATTGAGGATCTGAGATCGTGGGCGAGGACCATTGAGAAAGCGCCTAGTCTTATACCAGCGGTCACCGCCAGGTCTAGGTGCCTCAGTTGGTCCTCCCAGAAAGGGGGAGAAAGCCACAGCCGGGCAACCTTGCCTGTTGGCAACTTGGCTGCTAGGTCGAGAGTCCTCAGGAAGGAGTTAAAGTCCCCTTCAGGAAGGAGTTAAAGTCCCCTTCGGTCAACAACTTGGCGAAAGTTTTCAATGGGTAAACGTTGAGAGCTTCTGAGTGATCTCCCCGGAGCGCTTCCACAGTAGACCTGCGTCTGTGGGAAGCACAAAGCCTGACGCGTTCCGGTGGGAGGATAGGGAAGCCCAGATTGAGCTGTCCCTCCTCCCGCACGCCGCTCGGGCGCAAGACAGGCCAAGAGACTCGGCGCCCTGCGCAGCACATGAGGGGTGCACGCGGGAAGAGAGTCCACCTCCTCTTGCTCCGGAGCTGCCTCAGGACGTCGAAGGCTGCGAAGGAGTGGCACCAAGGTGACCCACCTCCGAGGCTGAGTCCACCCCGCCGGCGCTGTCCTCCGAAACATCGAAGTTGCGGCGGTAGGAGTCCTGAGAGGGCCGGTGCGGACAGACGAGCGGAAAAAGAGGAAAAAGAAGGCGGAGGGCCAGGGTCGCCACCTGGGCGGCGACACCAGGGCCTCCAAGCAGGGACCAACCAACTGGCATAGGCTGGGCCCCAGGAGCCGTGAGGTTCGACTGCACCCAGCCCGACCCGACGAGGGTAACAGGCCGAGACGGAGAAGGTGTGGGGACGACACCACACTAAGTCCAGGCAAGTTAAGCCGAAGGGTGGGGACGGTTAGACCGCCCCTGCCCTGGCCGGTACAGGGCCTTTGTTTTACCGCCGCAGCTGGACGGCTTCCCAGGAAATGGACAAACTGCTGCAGCAGTGGCGCAATGGACCGCTCGAAAGAGGGTCAGAAGCAGCCCCAGACAGCACCTGATGCCTGCGGCTGGGCAGCCGACGGCGGAGGGGCGAAGTGACCATAGCCCGGAGGGGCACCCGCAAGCGGGAGCCCCGGTCGAAGGACCATACCAGACTGACCAGCCCCAGAAATCCAGCACGACTGGGGTGGGTAGGCCACGAACGGGGACGCAGCGTAACGTGAGAAGGTAGGCTTGCAGCGGGTACTGTGTCCCGCAGGGGTATTAGGCCAAGAAGGCGCCCCGCAGGAACGCCCGTGGCAGGGGCACCCACGGGTACCCCACCATAGGCGGACCCGCCGCGGAAGCAGATACCGGCGGACCAGGACTAGCAACCACAGCAGGAGTACCCGCAAGAGAGGCCTGAGCCGACATAGTCAGCTGGGGCGTCTGCGGAGGCCAAGTCAGCGGAGCGCCACTCGCTACCCAGCCCCGAAGGGCCCGGAAAGCAGCACGGCCGTCAAATGAGGAGGCACTGCATGCTAGCAAGGAGGGACATGCGGGGTGTAGCAAGCGTAGCCAACACCTGCGGCGTCCCACCCAGGGATACCGGAAGCCAACGCCCCAGGGTTTGCCGTGACCTACCCCGAAGTGATGGCTACCGTGGACGCGGTCGAAGTGCGCCCGAAGACACAGGGACCGCAACCCCGTTAGTTGTGGACATCAACGGGCCGATGGATAAGCCCGGGCGACCAGGGACCACCATCAACCAATCACCACCACCGGAGTGCCGCAGCCGCAACCCCCCGGGGGGGTTGGCCAGGCGGCACAGACCGCCCAGCCTGCACCGGAGAAGCCCCTAGGGCTGAACCAGGAGTGGGAGCCAGCGGCCGATGATACGCCAAGGAGACGGCCCGCAGCCCATTTTACCCTCAACGCTTCGCGAGGCAGCGAAGCTTACCTCACCTTTGGGAGCACCAAGAGAACCGAGGAATGGTTCCCCCTGCCTAGGACGCACCCCGGACCGGGAGCACGATCACCACCCCCCCTTCCGTGAGCGCAACACGAGCGACGTACCCATTGTTCGATGGTTGCCCCCACTGAATCCGTAAGTCCGAGACAGAAGGAGGCGCACCGGTTGCGGGGAACTGGCCTGTGCCCGATACATAAGGGGTGGGGGTCCCACTCATGAAGGGACGCGGGGCAGCGTACGCAATTGTGCAGCCATATGGAACGGGGGGGGCGTGAGTTGCTAGATGGAATAGCGCGCGCAAATAAAAAACCGTAAAGGAAAATAACCAGCGTGCCGTGGAGGTATCCCGGTACGCACAAACGTCAAGACACAAAAAACCAAACTCGGTAGACTGAGCCACGAATGGTAAAGAAATTTTCAAACACGTGTTCACATATTTTATTTAAGTATACCAAAGCATCTAATAAAATAATAAGCACCCACCAGACCACATAAATTGTAGGAGCAGCCCGAAGCCCATTAACAAGATAACATAACAAACTCACACATATATCAAAGGCAGTCAAAAGCAGCAACACGATCGTAATGGCTGCCTGTTTACCTTGTTTCCCGCTACAACAGATCACATGACCGCAATGGCGGCAAAAAAAGGATAACACAAACACAAGCTCTCCGACGGTTTTTGTTGTAAAGTCTCCGTTTATTTCTAAGTCCGAAAATGCGCTTTAAATCCAGTATATAATCCAGTATATATCCAGAAGATATGTTATAGTAGTAGGAGTATTCCGTATGAGACGACAAACTAGTCCTAGTATAAAAATCTCAGTTAATGTTGGCTGTAACTTTTAGCAAGCTCTGCGGTAACACGGGTCCGTCTTGGTTAACAGCCAAAACGGAATAAATTGGAGGAAGAGCTAGGTCGACAGGGGTGACCTGGGGTCACTGGCGAGGCCCCATCTCTTTAGGGGTGTTATTATGGGAATTTGGGGCATTCCACTCTCAGAAGGGGAAATGCATAATTCAGTCAACATTGGTGTAAAAAAAATCAGTCAGTGTAATGATTTTACCTGGATTTTTGGTCTCCACTGAACAATGACATAGTAATAGCTCTCTTGATGTCATCATTGCCATTATAGAGGGAAGAGGGCGCTATACTAGCAAATATCTGGAAAGTGAAAAGGTTACATGCATTAGGATATAATTTTATGACATTCACCTGAATCCTCAAAAATTCTCTTCTCTTCAAATTTTTGTACAGCTGTATTTTAAGTAAAAAGTCAAAATATTTGACTGTACGCACTCTTCCATAACCATATGAAATCTTTCAAAATGGACTAAAAGGTTGACCCAGTGATTTCATCTGGAGTGGTGCCCGTGATGATCCAACAGTGTGGGATTCGTAATGTCCATGTAGTCCCCCGCATGGGCTCACACTACTAACCAAAGTACTTATGCTAAAACCGTTTTTTTTTTTAATGTCATGTTTGTCTGGATCTGAATACTTGTAATGCTATGCTCAGATATGAGTCCTGAATATAAGCAATGGCAATGTTGTATATTGGGTCTTGTAGGTTCTTTTTGCCACTGATGTTTGAAGAGCAAAGCTACCCTCAACCCTCATCAATTTCCTATAACCCAATGGGGCCATTCTTCCGGAAGTCATGCACACGTGACCGAACTTTATTTGCTTCCCATGACAATAGCAATATCTACAGAAAGTGAAAAACATAATTTTTGGTTAGTTTGGACAAATCTAACAAAAAATAATGTTTGCCCAATTCGCTAGATTATTTGTCGTGGGAGGCAACTAAAGTTTGGTCACGTGTGTTACATGCGAAGAATGCCCCAACGGGTGACAGGTTTTAATCAACTGATCACTTTCCCTGAGACAGGTAGTGCTGGTTACAAGGATACCATTTATCAGGCCCTCAAGGAAATCTGACCTGACACAATCTAGATCAAATGTATTATTTGTTCTTCAAACAAACTTACTCTTTCATCACCTATCTCTCATCTTCTAACAGACAACATGGCTTTAATATCTTCATCTGTAAGAGCTCCAACAACCATCTTGTCATCTTTCTTGGTGATGTAGTTGGCTTGGATGACAGTTGCAAACACTGGGAAACCATTAGCTGTGTTTAAGGAACCATCATAGTTGTTGTGATAGATCCCTGTTAGCTCCTGTAGAGAAAAAAACAAAGGCAATTTTGAAAAATAAGTGAACAATATTCCAGTTCTTTGCATGTAAGAAGACAATGGCAATAAACACCAATGATTATTTGTACCTTGATAAGACAAAATAAGCTTATCCCATCAGCAACCCAACGTTGTTAGAATTCATCATGGCAGTAGAGTATTTTTTTAGTACAAATGCTTTAATTTCACAACAAACCGATGCCCACAGACTTGTACAGTAAGAAAATGTACTGTTTGTCAACTCTGCACAGGTGTTAGTGCGGCACGCTTTTTATCGTTTTTGCATTTTATTTTATATCGGTGTTATGAGTGAATCTTGGTTGCCTTTCAAAAGATACACTCCCTGCATGTTGGTTAATTCCCCACACTGATTTTTGAAATCCCCACATCCCTATGCTTGGTTGCCAATTTCCAAACACTTCCATTTTTTTTTTACATTTTTGGCTCCTTATTTTTGGCCTGCATTTCATTTTTTCACACACTGCCTTTAGAATGAGTGGATTAGATCACAAAAATTTGAGACTGACTTACTATTTCATCTCCTGGTTTGCAGCAGTCGACGAGATCACCTAATAAGATGGCATCTTTTGACCTTGGTAACCTTCCAGCAGCCACTTTGCCTGGACTTTCTTGTATTGTGATGCGCTGGTAATTCTTATATAAAGTCTGTATAAAGAGACGAAACATGTATACTTTATTAATGAAAAAGTGATTCAAGAGATGAACTGCATAAAATTGAAAGGGAAAAAAAAATCCAACTACCTGCGAAGCATCATCACCCAAATATTCATATTGTGCTGCAAATTGACTGGCCATCAACATCCATGTTAGTTGCAAACTTTATATTCAGAATGTGATGACCTGAATGAGTGAGTGATATTAAAGTTTAACGACCACTCACACAATTGTGTTATATCGTGTCATTAAGATATTAAAAACATCAAAAAATTTACAAATATTTTTATTTTTTTTATTTTTTTTCACAACATTTTAAAAAGTTAATATTTACACAATCACCTGACAATCTAGAGGCATTATATCTTTTATTTCAATAATATGAACATTCATGAAACAGCAGTAACTAGCACTGGTAGCCCACCCCAATTGCTACTTTTTTTGATCGAGATTGACAAGTAACAATAATCGCTAATGAATTGGAAATGGATACTCAGAGTACAAGTGAAGGTACCAAAGTCTCAGTTCTAATTGAAAAAAAAAATGGGACAGCAGTCTCATGTAGGTCATCTGATGACCCCTGACAGCTTGACTCATGTGTTACCCCACATAAGACCCCGTGTCTCAATGTATAAGTATACTAAATATGAACGTGAACCACTCACTGCACTAAAAGTGACAGCAAGTTGAAAAGTGTCTACCAACACACAACTGAAACACAGACCAGATCACAATCATTGCCAACATTAGGTCTTCCGATTGCATCGAAGACCTAAAAAAAAAGACTTGTCTTTCGACCTGGTCCCTGTCTCCTTAATCTAGTACAACTGATTTACTGACCAGACAAAATCTGGAATCGCCAAAATGCCATACTTGCCAGGATACATGTTCCCGATTTCTGCAGATTAGTTCCAACTTTCTAAATGTTATACATACCTGCTCCATGTTAATTTCAAATGGTCCATTTGATTGACACTCGGGACATGACCCCGGTCTGACCTCTTGGTTCTGATTTTGATAGAATGGTCGAGGACAAAGTTACACTTGGGACAATCGTACTTGATCATGCTGAGCTGATGCAGATGCCTGTTGCACTGGTTACGAACTCCACTTGTCCTAATCACAACTGGTCAGGTGGAGTTGTCTGCAAAAGTTAGCAAAATTCATTACCTACTGGAGTGGTTGCAAGTAGGAAGTATCTTGTACATGTATTTAGATATTTTGTTTAATTTCAAATTTTAGCATTCCATTTGCTGAGGAGGATTGTCTACATACTACTTTCGAATAGAAGTAGAAGCAAGGTTCTGCAAATTGCACCTGTACATCAGTCAAGAATGCCTGGCAACCTTGGGCATTCTAAAAGCTCAAAGGATTCAGACAGAGGGAGCTACAAGCAACCCCAGCAATATGCTCTGAGGGAAATGGAAAATGTTTGAGCACTCCACAAAACCAGGTTAACCCACCATTGTGGTTCAAAGCCTCAGAGACCTCATAAACATAATCGAACAAAGGGATACTGCATAAGGTGAATTTTCCCGACTAAGTCACCTTCACGAGGGAGATTATTCAAAAACACATATGTTTTATAAATCATTTAACTGAACCCTTATTTTCCCTTTCCAATGTGACTGAAATATAATGCATTTCCTTCCCTTCTGAGAAGTTGAATGCCCCAATACATAGTTAGCACCCCTAAAAGATAAATGGTCTCGACCAGTGAACCGCCAGGTGACACCCTGTCGACCATCATAGTCTCCTTAATTCGCGTTTTGGCTCAAGCCCCAACGGACCGCTATATATATGCTGTTGGGTCGGGCCTTGAAGTGTGCACGTCAACATTGGAAAGGAAATCAGCTTCAGTTAAATATTTATAAAACAATGTGTTTTGAATAAATCATTCCACTGACTGAGTCCTTTCCATACACCAATGTTGACTGAAATATATGCATTTTACCTTCTTAGAAGTGGAATGCCCAAAAATACCATTGTAGCAACCCCTAAAAGATTTTAAAATGGTCCTCGACCAGTGACCCAGGTGACACCCTGTCGACCATCGCTCTTCCTTAATTCCGTTTTGGCTCAAGCACACACGGACGCGCGTATTATATGCTGTGGGGCGGGCCTGGACCAGTGGGAAGTCAACATGGAAAGGAAATCAGGCTTCAGTTAAATGATCTTAAAAACAATGTGGTGTTTTGAATAAATAATACACTGAACTGATTTCCTTTACACCAATCTTGACTGAAATATATGCATAAACCACCGTTGAATGAATATTTTCAATTCAACACCAGACTGACTCACTCAGGCGGAGGTGGAGCATGATATCACAGAGCAGTCAACAGAAGCAAGACAAAGGCGAGAACTGCACTAAAACTAAAGTAACATATGTTAAAGGCATAAAGGCATTAACATAAAAATCGGGGACATAGATGCTCCACCGGAAAAGGAATACCTCCGGGGCGAGCAGCGTAATAGTCGGGCAACCGGATGGCGAGACTATGTATAGTGTAGATGAATTTAGTGTTGTTTCTGTAGGAGTGCCCTCGCCACGTTCTCTTGGGGAGTTTGTACGTTTCTGTAATACACCGACGAAAACGTTGTGGGAGCCCTACACGACATAGCTGCGCAGATTTCGGCAATACCGATTCCGCGGTGATGTTTAGGACCAGGACGACGTGATGTTACGGACTGAATGGGGCTCAAGCTTGAGAAGCTCCTATCACCGCGGTGGAAGCATTAATTACAGCGCTAATCATCTAGCCAATTATCGCTTTCGACGCGGACCCGGGGGGGGAAGCGTGTGTAAGAAACAAACGAGCTTTCGTGCCCCTGTGCGGACTAGTTTTACGTTATAGTACTAAGGGCCCGAACGGGACACCAAGGCGATATTCCCGCACATAAGAGTGTAAGATAATGTTGAGTGTCAGGAATGAGGATGAGGACTCGTTCTTTGCAGAAAATCCGGCCTTAAGAAACAATTTGACCTGTCCAAAAGAGAATTATGACGGATGACATCGAGATTATTCTTAATCGCGGCTCGTCTTCCCAGAGGCGAGAGCGACCAGGAAGACCGTCTAAATGGTGAAGTTTAGTGATGCCTCAGACATTGGTTCGAACGGGGGGGGCTTCCCACTAAAATCGTTCTAAGACAGTATTAAGGTCCCAGGGGGGGACCGTCTTCCTGGCCGGAGGTAGTGTATTAAACATCCCCTCCAGAAGGGAAGATTCGAGCCATCGTCATTAAGGGTTGATCCGTCGTCGAAACCTCTATGGATCGCTAGGATAGCGTACTTGTAGTTTCTGACAGTCGCAGTTTCAAGTTCCTCTATCAAAGCGATCAGTGAGAAGTCAGGCATCTCTGCTACAGATGCCCGATTCGGAGACACTCTCGTCGCATCCACACCAGGCGGAAGTAGGGCCAAGACCTTAGAGTAAGCGTCCATGGTGGACTTCCCGCTGACATGAGCGAGGCAGCCCCTCTGCGAAATCTCAGAATCTCGGCATCGCTGCCGGTTAATGGCCACGCAGTCACCTAGTGCTCCCCCACTCCAGCGACAGACTGGCGCTCCCTCCGTCTGGAAGGGATACTAGGTCCGGCGGTTTCGGAGACGCATCGCGGAGCCGCCAAGAAGCGATCCACCATTGACGAAACCAAAGGTTTTCGGCCAAAAGGGAGTGCTTAGGATGACACTGCACGCCTCTCCCGCCCAATTTTCGAAACCACGCGATGTAGAATTGGAATCGGCGGGAAGGCATGGCCGTGAACCCCGTCCATTCTATCGCCAAAGAGCGTTGACTGCGTACGTACCCCTGGGTCTGAGTCCGGGTGCAGTACAGAGTGAGCTGGTGACTCAGGTTCGATGCGAACAGGTCGATCTGAGAACATATAATCTCTCTAAGATCTCCCGTACGACATTTCGGTTCAGTATCCATTCCGAGGCTGTCATTCTGCCGCGTGACAGATCGTCGGCAAGAAGTTGACGGCCCCTGGAATGTGGACTGCGGACATCGTGATGGCCCGTTCTCGACACCACGCTATGAGTACGCATGGCTCGAGACACCAGGGACCGGGACGAGCCCCGCCCGCTTGTTTATGTAGGCCACCACGGTGGAGTTGTCCCGTCTGTACTAGGACACTGAAGTTTTCACCATCGCCTCGTAATGGCTAGAGTTCGTTCTCTACTGCCCACAATTCCAGGCGATTACATGGCCTGAGCCTCGGTCGGTCCGGGACCCACGTCCCCGAGGCGGCTGCGGTCCTAGGGGAAACCCCCCCAACCCCTACGACGCGTCAGTCGTGATAACAATATCGACAGGGGCGCGGGGAAAGAATTCCCCGAGTCAGGGTGGGGCGGTGAGACCACCCTGCCAGGTGTTCCCGGATCTCCTGAGTTGATGGGGATCAAACGGGAGTCTTGGGTGCTTGATCGGCCTGTAAAGTCGTCCGAGGTGCATTTGAAGGAGCCTCATATGGTAGCGACAGTACGGGACAAGGTTGACGAGACTGGCCATCAGCTAGAAGGCGAAGCCGTCTCGAGCGGGGGCCTGCGTAAGCAGCGCCATGGAAGTCGCAGTCTGAACAAAACGACATCCACCCGTCGGCCGCGGTTCAGCAATGCCCGGAAGCAGTGCCAGCCGAGCACCCATATACCTCAGGTCTTGAGGGGGGTAAAGGCTCGATTTGTCGAAGTTGACAATGAAGCCCAAACTCAGCACCACCTGAATGGTACCACTGACCATCTCGGTCGTTCAACTGGGGCAACGGACCGTAGATTAGCCAGTCGTCCAGGTACATGCAGAAGAGGTTGACCCCCTGAGCCGCGGAAGGCGCCCATTCCGGGGTCACCATCGTGAAGACACTGGGAGAGGGGGATAGGTCGAAGGTGAGGAAAAAAACAAAAAAAGCACGTCAACTCCGTACGAATGGCCCTGGCATTTGGATCTGAGCCAGGGACGGCGCCTGTTTTGGCGACTAGGACGTGAAGGTAGGCGTATTTCAGATCCAAAGAAGATGCCCCAGCTCCCCTTCAAAGAACAGCGCAGGATCGACGCTAGGGTTTCCATCCTGAAATTCCTTCGACTTGATATACTGATTCAGGGGCTTCAAGTTCAGGATGTGACGCCAATCCCCGGTCTCTTGGGAGCCAAGAAGAACTTCGACCAAAACCCCTCGGTGAAGGGGGGGGGGGTCGACCTGGGGAGGGGGGGAAATGGCACTCTTCGCCAAGCGCGCCGAGAAAATAGGACAGAAGAAACTTGGTATGCGGCTTCCAAGGAAGGGGGGTGGGTCTCGGATGGCGAAGGCGCCGGGGGCGGTTTCGCGGGAATTCTATTCGATTACCCTGCTCCACCACGCTCAGCACCCAAGGTGCGAGAGAGATGGCTGGCCATTCCCGCACGTAAGAAATTAAGCGACCACCCACCGGAGGTGGTAGGCTCCCTCCCGAAGGAACAGACCCCGCGGCCGCCGTGCCCATCAGGACGAAGGCTCTTCCCCCTTCCCATCGCTTGCTTTTGGGAGGGGGACGATTCTTCATCTTGCCCCAGACCTCTGAAAGATTAGCCTGGGCTGCTTGCTTCTTGGGTTGCTGAGGCTGGGTCGACTTCGCCTGCTTGGCGCACGGCTAGAAGAGGAGCACGAGCGCTTCTTCTTAGTCCCTAAATCGCCCGAGGAGATCTAATCGGCTGAGCCTCCTTGAGCGCCTTGCTCCGATTCCACGCGTACCGCTGAGGCAAGCAGTGAGTCACCGAACTAACCTCCAAGAGGACGTCCCTCGACTCGGGCTTGGTCTTAGAACCTCCGATGTCAAGATCGGGCTCGGTGCGCAGAGTGAGGCGGAAGCTAGGAAAACTGAAGGCGACCCGCCAGAGACAATTGAAGCCTCCGTTTGCCGAGTCATTACTCGCGAGGCTAGGACGGTCAAGGCATCAGAGGCGTCCGAGGAGAAAGCTCCATCCTCGCGCCCCACCGAGGATCTGAGGAGGTCGTGGGCGAGGACCATAGAGAAAGCACCTAGTCTGATACGCAGAGGTCCCCCCCCGCCGGGTCTAAGGTGCTCAACTGGTCCTCCCAGAAGGGAGAACGGCAGTCGTGGCGGCATTGCCCGTTGGAAACTTGGCTGCTAGGTCGAGATCTAATAGTTGGAGTCCTCAGGAAGGAGTTTTAATCCTCCTTCGGTAGTTTCACTCAACGCCTTGGCGAAAGTTTTCACGGGGTACGAAGAGAGCTTCTGAGTGATCTCCCCGGAGCGCTTCCACAGAAGACCCACGTCTGTGGGAGCGACAACCCTGGGACGCGTTCCGGTGGGAGGATAGGGAAGCCCAGATTGAGCTGTTCCTCCTCCGCACGCCGCTTAGGCGCGCAAGGCATGGCTGAGACTCTCAGCGGCCCTGCGCCGCTTTAGGCAGGCCGAGAACTCTCAGGCCCGCCCTGCGCAGCACATGAGGGGTGCACGCGGGAAGAGATCCACCTCTTCCTCCTCCGAAGAAGCTGGCCAGCGTCGGACGTCGAAGGCGGCGAAGGAGTATCACCCAATTGAACTCTCCTCCGATCCCGAGTCCAACCCGCCACGTTTCTGTCCTCCGAACCATCGGAAGTCTGCGGCCTGTAAGAGTCCTGAGAGGACGCTGCGACAGAACGAGCGGATGGAGGCGGAAGCAGGTGACGCCACCAGGGCGGCGACACCAGGGCCTCCCGAGGGACCAAGCCGACTGGCATGGCTGGCCGCAGAGCCGTAAGGTTGCAACTGCCCCAGCCCGACCCTGACGAGGTCCCAGGCCAGAAGGCTTTTGGACGACACCCCAATTCCCAGGCACGTAAGCCGAAGGGTAGTGGACGGGTACACCGCCCTGCCCGGCCCGGTACCAGGGGCTGTACCGCCGCAGCCTGAGTTGCTCCCGAAAGGCGACAAACTGCTGCAGCAGCGGTGCAACCAACCCGCTCGAAAGCGGGTCAGAAGGAGCCCCGACAGCACCTGGTTGCCTGCGGCTGGGCAGCCGACGGGCGGAAGGCGCGGTGTGTGACTATAGCCTGGAGGGCTCCCGCAAGCTGTAGCCCCAGGTCGAAAGACCATGCCAGACTGTCCCACCCCAGAAGTCCAGGCGACTGGGGAGGTTAGTATAAGACAAGTAAGGACTGGATCTTGCAGCGAACATGAAAAGGTAGGATGCGGCGGGTGGGTACTGTGTCCCCGCAGGAGCAGGCCACGAAAGGGCAGCCCAGCAGGAACGCCAGAGGCGGGCACCACCGGGTACCCCGCCATAGGCGGACCCGCCACGGAGACCGGTGCCGGAAAAAACCAGCACTGTGACCGCGGCAGGCGTACCCGCGTAAGAGGCTTGAGCCGACTAGTCAGGCTGGGGCAATTCTGCGGCGGCACCCAGCGGAGAACCACTCGTACGCCAAGCCCCGAAGGGCCCCGAGCGGCGTGCGGTGCCTGCTGAGGAGGCACTGAATGACTAGCAAGGCTAGCTACGCGGGGTGCAGTGAGCGTAGACAACACCTGTGGCGTCCCGCCAAGGGATACCGAAGCCCAGGCCCCAGGGTTTGCCGAAAACATCCACGAAGTAGTATGGCCACCATGGTCGCGGTTATAGTGCCCGAAGACACCGGGACGGTAACCACGCTAGGTGTGGAAAACAGCGGCGATGGATTAGCCCGGGCGCCCACGGCTACCATCACCACTCACCACTACCGGAAGCGCCCGCAGCCGCCAAGCACCCAGGGGGATTGCAGAGCAGACCGCGCTAGCCTGCTAACGGAGCGCCCCTAGGGCTGAACCAGGCGAGGCAGCGGACGGGTGGCGCGCTGAGGAGCGCCCGAAGCCACCCCGTCAGCAGGCCGCGAAGTAGCCGAAGTTACCCCACCTCTGAGAGCACCCAGAGCAGACGCGGCTGCCTGGATGAAACCCCGGACCGTGGGAGACAGGAATACCACCCCCCCCTCCCCTGGTACACAACACGAGCGGCGTACCCTGTTCATTGTTGCCATTGAACATCCGGCAGTCCAAAAAGAAAGAGAAAGAGGCGCCACCGGTCGGTGCGGGAACATTGCTGGATTGACACAAAGAGGATGCGGGGCTGGGGCAGCGTAGCAATTATGGACATGAAACCGGGGTGAGCGTGAGTTGCTAAATGGAAAAAGCTCGCAATTAAAAAACGTACAGAAAACATAACAAGAGTGCGTGGGGTCTCCCGGTACGGCAACGTCAGGACACAAAAAACCAAACTCGGTAAATGAGTCACCAACGGTTAAAGAAATTTTCAACACAGTTTTGACATATTTTATTAAGTATTACCACAAGTAATAATTAAAATTAATACACACACCAGACCATATTAATTAGTTAGCAAGCAAGCCGCTAACAATAAACATAAACTAACCACACATAGCCAAAAGGCAACCAAGAAAGCAACAAGTGCGTCAATGGCTGCATTTGTTTACCTTATTTCCCCCTACACAGATCACATGACGCATCGGCGGCAAAAAAGGATACATAATAAGAGCCCTCCGACGGTATAAAAGTCTCCGATTATTCCATCCGAATGAGCACTATAATTCCATTATATATTCCAGTATATATTCCAGATAGTTATGGTATACAGTGTAGGAGTAGCCTATGAGAACACACATAGGCCATATAAAAAATCTGTTAGAGTTTGGCTGCTAAAGACAGAGCTGCGGTAAACCGTCGTTCGTTTGGTAAGGCGGCCAAAACAGAATTAAGAGCTATGGTCGACAGGATGTGACCTGGGGTTACTGGTCGAGACCATTTTTCTGTTTTAGGGGTCTAAATTAGGTATTTTGGGGCATTCCAATTCTCAGAGGATGCCATATATTTCAGTCAACATTTGTTTTAAAGGAAATCAGTTCAGTGTAATGATTACTTGGAATATAGAACCGTGGACCTAACCTGTTGGCCACACTCAAATTAACTAATTGACTTTTGACAGTCACTTAATATTATTAGTTTAAATTCATTGGAAATAACTTCTCACACACCTTAGTGACCTGAGCTCTTCAACCAGCGGCAGATCTGCAATGCGGACATGTACTCTTTGGCAATCTTTTCATATTTGGGGAACATTGTCAGGACAATCTCCTTGGCTGCCTCGTCAAAGATCTTAAGTACTTCAGCAGGTGCCTCGGGTAAGAAGTAGGCTAACACCTGAGTTGCGAAGCCAAGGATGTTTTGTCCAATCACAGACTTCTTTGTTGTCCTGGTAAAAGGTTTAATTTGATAGGTTGTGATATCCATCTGCTCACATTGGGAAATCATTTTAAAAGTGGCTTCAAAATTAAGCCGCATTTGAACTAATAATGCTGTTGATTTATAACATGACATATCCACTTTATGGGTGCGCAAGGTGCCGATTATTTTGCAACGCTGCCATCAGGAATTGTCACAATCATTTTGCTTCATCTGTCACAAAGTCCCCTATTTTTGGTAAAATTTTCGCCCAAAGACCTCTTTTTTTAGAAAATTTTGACGACATCTCACCCAAACCCCCATTTTTTAAGGACAATTTTGCAAATTTGTCACTCGGAAAACCCAATTGGGTGTCTCTCACCCAGGACCCCTATTTTTAGAAAAAGTCCTGTCACCGAATGCCTCTGGTTTTGGAAGCGCTAGCCTTACACCCATACCATTGCATTTTCTAGTGCCCCAATAGATATCATTTGCATGCCTTAGATACAAATGCAAAAAAACAAGGCGGTTCCTTTAACCACAAAGTCCCCCGCCCAGTGCAGTAGCTAAGACAAGAAGCGAACCATTTTAATATCTCAGGGAAGATTGTGATGGAATAAGGGGTTTCTTGAAACGACTGTGGTTCTTCCTTGACATGACCTTCAAAATGTTTGGCCTGAACGGTTGACCACACCCACCAAGAATCATCATCCTACCACATAATTAGTGAGTTGACCTTGACTGACCAAAACATGACCTTAATTTGGCATTGAATGTTACCACATTCACTAGGCGTTTCATGACCTACAACTATGTTCACAGATTTGACCTTGAAATACCTGAAAGGGTTACCAATTTTGGCACTGATTGGTTGACGCACAGCCCACACTATTTTCATCTCTCCTACCAAGTTAAGAAGTGAATTTTACCTTGGATGACCCCCGCAGACCTTGAAATGACCTTACCAAAGTTTTCACCACTGATGTTTGACCACACACCCACAGTTTCATCCTCCTACCACATGTTAGTGATTTGACCTTGGATGACCTCGGAGATGACCTTGAATGACCTTCAAAATTGTTGGCACTGAATGTTGAACACAGCGAGGAGACCCACCAATTTTCATCCTCCTACCCATGGTTTAGTGATTTGACCTTGAATGACCCCGGCTGACCTTGAAATGAC
The DNA here is from genome assembly GCA_023653785.1 of Ophioderma brevispina. NCBI lineage: Eukaryota > Metazoa > Echinodermata > Ophiuroidea > Amphilepidida > Ophiodermatidae > Ophioderma > Ophioderma brevispina. The sequence goes on from JAMKCH010000816.1 coordinate 35,320, forward strand.
CTTTAAAATTTTGGCACTGAATGTTGACCACACCCCCAATTTCAATCCTCCTACCACATGTTAGTGTTTTGACCTTGATTGACCCGGATTGACCTTGAAATGACCTTCAAAATTTTTTGGCATTGAATTATTGACCACAACCCACCAATTTCAATTCACATCCTCCTACCACATGTTAATGATTTGACCTGGTATGACCACTCGTATGACCTTGAAATTGACTTCAAAACTTTTGGCACTGATTGACTCACACCCCCAATTTTCCAATCCTCCTACCACATGTTAAGTGATTTGACCTTGGATGACCTCGGATGACCTGGGAATGACCTCAAAATTTTCGGCACTGAAATGGTTGACCACACCCCCCAATTTCATCCTCCTACCAACCTTTTTAAGTGATTTGACCTTGGATGACCTCGGTGACCTTGAAATTACCTTCAAATGTTTGCACTGAATGTTGACCACACCCCCGCATTTTCATCCTCCTACCACATGTAAGTGATTTGACCTTGGATGACCTCGGAATGTGAAACCTTGAAATGACCTTCAAAATTTCGGCACTGAATTTTGACCACACCCACCAAGTTTATTCACATCACCTACACACAGATAAGGTTTAATAGCATTTAACGAAACTAACCTAACTCCATTTTTTGCCGTATTTTGACACCCTTTGACCTTTGACCAATGGCACATGACCCTCCTCCGAACTCTCCGCCGCACCCTACTTGAGTGACATCTTTGGTGCGAAGACGGACACCCATACTTGCTCCAATTAAAGATAATCGTGTTGACAACGTTTATTATTATAGCGATTTAGCCCGATTTTTTGCCCCCATTATTTGAACCCTATTTTGACCACATTTGACCTTTGACCCATGTCCACATAACCCACTTGTATCCCCCCAACCACCTACTAAGATACAATCTATGTGTTGCAAAGATGGACTTCACACTTGCTTAGTTCCACGATAGCGCGCGGGACGCACACACACACTACGGCTACCATTTCTATAGTCCCCCTTCGCACAAAATTTGGCGGGGGACCAACAATCAACAAAGAATGTACCACTTCCATTTGGGCTATAATTCAAAGCACTATATCCAAAATCAACCTCATTTTATTTGATCATGTCACAAATGGTGCCTGAAAAATGTCAGTATCAATCCCTCAATGCCACTAAACTTCCTAAATTCAACAATTACACACTTGCTTCCTTACGTTCGGCACATTTGTTGAATCTTCTCCTTGTACATATTTTTGCCTGTGTCATCCCCAAAGTACATAGGAAATTCTTGAATCTGTTGTAGATCTCCACCCCTGGTTGGCTCTTGGAACCCCATTCCTTTACGGTGTGACCTTCATGTCCTCCAATTTTCTATAACTCCCATATCTAACATTTGGCTCTAAAATACACTGTTTGGCAGCATATTTAGGAATATAGAAAAGAAAATATACAAAATTTGAGAATACGGTATGATTTGGGGACTCGGTTTACTCTTTACAACGAATTAAAAAACCAAGGTGTATCCATTATGTTAAGTGGAAGAAAGATTCCGGTAGGCCGATTCTATCCACACAAAATATTGGTGTCGCCGGTTTCATTTGTTGTAAAAGAGAGTACTGGTTCCCCAAAAATCATTCTCATCAGCACTTATAATTTAAGGTCAATCTTTCTAATCCTATTTTGCAATCCTTATGCCTAAATTAGATGGACTTCCACACCACCCAGTGAGAAAATCTTATAACCCAGTGAACGCAACAAACATACGGCAGGAGACGCAACATTGGCAAGCACTATTGAATGTAGTAAAACTTGGGGTATGGAGCGGAGTGCTTCAACCTCCACTACGCAGCACATCTACTACCGGGTTCAATTGTCGAATTGAACCAGCCCATCAGCCAATGAAATTGTCTCATTTCACAGCTTTTTAAGAATGTTAGAAAGGGTATGGACATTTTGGAGTCGCAGGCTAACTACATGAATCCCTAAGGTAATGAGAAAAGGTTACAATTTGGCTGGAATAGTCTTTTGTTGTCACAGCCACAGTAAAAAAGCTTATCCCACTTCTTCTTTCACATTTGCTCAGTATGGGTTCCCGGTTTGGTGCAATTGTTGATATGACTTTCAACAAACCAAGTGCTAATGCCTCCCATCAACTTGGACTTAAATAGTAAAAGATGGCAGATTAACTGCTTCCAACTAGCCCACACAAAAAGTGAGACTATGGTCCAAAATAGGCATCAATGAAACCATTTTTTACATTGAAAGTCTAACCATTTGTGCATTCTAATTATCGAGAATTCTTAGAGATGCTCATTTGCCTGTTGGGCTGATCGTATCAAATTGGATTCATATGAAGACAAACATATTTAGGTGGTGCAACATTTCTTGAATTATATGCTGATGCAGGTTTATGAATGACCTACTCAACTTTGGTAAAATTTTTAACAATGTTTGCATTTAAAAGGTAACTTACATCTTCATCTTCTCAATGCCCTCTGCTGCCCTCTCTGCCATACGTCGTCTGCGAGCTGGGTCTATATCTTCCATCCTCACTTTCCTCATGTTTAACAACATTTTTTGCACATGGATTAAGAGTACCATGAACAATTTGACAAATTGATAGGCAAGAAAGAAAAAAAATAACGACCAACAAAAAATACCCTTTTTGGTGCAAAATTTTAAACAACATCTTGCAGTAGTGGGAACATTGTTCGAAATTTATCTCAAAACTACTATAGCTTGAACTTTAATTCCTGAGCTACTACCATTCATACACTAACTTGGCCTCATGGTAAAGCTTGGTATTCCCCAATGAATGACCTATAAATGAACAAGGAATACCTTTTACGTTTTTCTAGCATGTCTTCTCCATTGGGCTAAAATAATTAGCTATCAATAACTAATCAAATCGGCTGGTTTTTGTTGTCTTTAACTATATACCTACTGCTCTTCTACTTTAGGACATTTACAAAAAAATTGAAAAGTCTGATGTGGCAGTTAAAACCTCCGTAACCATAGAGTAGTCCCGGTCTCATACGCCCTGTTGCTATAGCTTCATCTCGGTCTCGTTTCCTCCCATCAATCTTTCACTTCGGCCCTTTCATCAGGAGCCATTTCATCATAGTCATCCTCATCAAGAGCGTCTGGGTCATATGTGTCAAGTTCTGGGATGGCGCGGTAGTCCCCTGTTGATAGATTTAATGATTTTTGAAATTTGTTTGTAATTTATTAGTTTCATGAACACTCACGCACTTCATTAGTTTGAGAATATCAATGCAGCCGGGCATTCTGAAAAGCAATTGAATTCATAGCCGAAGTTTTTGGCAAATTTAACAAAGAAACTAAAACACTAATTTTAAAGAACCAAAGGCTATGTGAGACCAAAAGGTCAGGCATAGAATTGCCCCAGAAAAAAAGAAAAAAAGTTTGTCCTCAGAAACCGCGCACATTGAGGTTAAAATTTGGTTTTTTGACCGCATAATTTTTTTTAAAAGGTTTTTTACTACACTTTAAATTTGTTTGTAAAAAATTTCAGAAAAAATGAAAAATTTGGCTGCGAAGCGTCCGAAAAATTTAAAGTGGGGGCCAAAAAACATTAAAAAACAAGAAAAACCGCATTTCGTCATTCGCATTTTTTAAAAAAAAAGCGCATTTCGCATTAAATTTTTCAATATTTCCTTAATGAGACAAAAACCCCGTTGTTTTTTTTTTGGCCTTATTCCTAATAACTAAAACATGGGCAATGCCTCCAAATTGATGAACAACTATACCGTCAGTCTTCTGTTCCCCCCCAATCGCTTTTATTTGGGCCCCCTTGCGCCCTTTTGGCTTTTTTACATCTAGCATCTGGTCTTTTCGCCCTTTCTATTCTTCCCCACCTGGGCTCCGCATGGAAGAAGTCTTTCTTTCTTTCTTCCTCACACGGTACTCTGCAACATCCCATTTGGGACCAAACGCAGAGGAATGGGTGCGCGCATGAAAACAAATTAGTTGCTCTTTGTAAGAACTTTCTTGAGGTGCTCTGTTACTACTTTCTTAAATGATTCTGTGTCTTCGATTTTTTTTTATGTCCTTCCTGGTATGAGTTCCAGTCGGTCTGGTTCTCCTAAAGAAGAGTATTTGAAACAGTCTTCCTGTGTGTGCATATCTTTGATAAGAGTTGCTATGGTGGTGGCGAGTGGGGCGTAGAACGGCTGTAGGAACTTTTGCGCCGGTAATGGCAACCTGACCGGTCCTTACTTCTGTAGCATTGGGCAGCGAGATGCCTTTCTTCTCATTTGCAGTGGGTCCTAGTCGAGACGTTCCAGCATGTTTGTGACGCTACTTACTACTTCTCTCTACTCCTTGGGTTATAGTCCCTGCAGGCAAAACGGGCGGCTTGATGTTGTATTTTTCCTCTAGTTTTTGGGTAGCCTCAGTTGTATACGGATCCCAAACTGTTGATGGTGTGGTATTCAAATGCGGTCGTATCAGGGTTTTGTAGGCTGTTGATTTCAGTTCAGTAAAAAACGTTTGATTCTTTATTTCAAACCTTTATTTTCTTTTTTTGCTTTGGTGTATATTGGTTTATTTGTTCTCCCCACTTCAGATCTTTCGTTAGATGGTGGCCTAAATATGTGTGTGAGTTCGTCTCAGCAAGTGTGTCATTACCCAGTTTATAGGTATGAGTAGTGGGCTTCTTTGCATGAGTAAATTTAACCACCAAACCACTTCGCGTGGTTAAATTGGTCTTTGCCATTTAAATCCTGACATGTGTTAAACTAATCCATGTCCTGTTGAAGCTTGTTTACAATCATTGAATTTTTAATTTGCCTTCTACTAACGGCAGTCATCTGCGAATAAGCGCATATTCCTGATTGAATATTTTCCGGTAGGTCGTTCAAGTAAAGCAAGAACATCAACGTCCTTAACGTCGCTTGCGGGACCCATATCCGCACATGGATCCAGTTTGGAGTGGACTCCCCTTCCACCACCACCACTCGTTGTCTACGTTGTGTGAGGAATTTCCATTTTGTGTGTGTACCTGTAATGCCAAAAGTTGTATAGCTTGTGTAAAAGTCTATTGTGTGGGACAGTGTCGAACGCCTTTGAAATCCATGAAAATCATGTCCAAAGGCGTTCGACTCTCCATAGAATTGCTATTTCATGAACTGTTTTCTGGTATTAATTGTGTTTCACATGAGTGGTGGTAACGATTCCAGCCTGTGTTGTACTTGCTTTGGTGTAATGTCAAGGTGTTTCAGTATGTTGGCTATTATTATGTGTTCGAGGACTTTACAGCAGATGGGGTCAAGGATCCAGGCCTATAATTAGCCGCTGCTGTTCTGTCCCCTTTTTTGTATATAGGT